>CAMZMU010000127.1:8527481-8676839 GCA_947311845.1 Poa pratensis
GGGGGGGGGGGGGGGGGGGGAGTGTTTGTTGATCTCAACGCGAACAACAAAACTACGGTACATCTGAGTTTACTGATTACAGAGCCTGCGAATAGTGTCCATACCTTGTTTTATTTGTAGCAAGGTTTGGTGATTCGAGGAACTCAACCGCCGAAGTGTGCTCCCGCCATGGCAAATCCTTGGTAGAAGCCGCCCTGTACCTCCGTTGAGGGTGGCTGTCGTAAATATACGCCTGCGGTCGATCAAAGACATCCTCGCCGTAGATCGGAAAGCTGATGCCGCCGCCATCGGAGAGGAGATTATTGTCGTTCGTCGATCCTCTTTCGGTGATGTGGTACTCTCTCTTTTATTCCTGCCTGAGCCGGCCACCTCTCTACATTTTAGTTTGGGTACAAGCCCAAGCCACAAGCCTGTTAGGGATTTGGTCCTAGTGTAGCTTCAGTTCCGGACTCTTCATTTAAAAAACTTCTATTTCATGCAAAACATTGTTTATATCCTTCTACAATCTGCAATGTTTAATACTCAATCCTATATCAATGTAGCGGGTTTCCTGCTAATAACTTGGATGTATGTTCTTGAGAGCAATGTGCACACCCTTGTGATTAGGACAGAAGACATATATTCCACCATTATTGCTAAGCATACTCTGCTTACCCAAATGCATCAGCAGATTCACATCGCAACACATGCATGCGTGCATGCTCATCTGTCACTACATACCAGAACAATACAACACGAGCACGAAGAATGCTAGCCGGCCGGCCGGATGGAGTGCCGGCCGGACAGGCATATAACTTATTAGGTAGCCCTTAATGGCGTTCAGCCGCTCAGACAGTTGGTCATGCAGGAGTTGGTGCAGCCAGCGACATAGGTGCGCTGGCAATCCCGGCATGCCTGAGAATACAATGGAATGCAATCGCTGTTGTCGCATTTAGCCTCCACGATGTCGCTGCAGTCGCAACTCTTTTGGCAGCGGCATGTACGCAGGAGGGGTTGCCGCAGCGCTATAGCAGTTCTTCTCGCAACTCTTTGTGGCCTTCTGTCTGCAGTCATCACACTGAGCTTTCAGGCAAACTCCATTGCATGGCCCCGTGGTGAAGGAGGCGACTTGGCTCCTCGAGCCGCATTGTGAAGTGCATTGGCTGCTGCATGGTACCGCCTCGCCCGCCGCCACCGCTGGCTTCCCTTGGGAGCACAGGACCAATATCATCACAACGGCGGCGATTGCCGTAACAGTAGCTGCACCAGATGCCATTGCAACTATGTGTATATGCTCTGTTTGTAAGATTGCTACAAAACTACCAGGCTTGGTATAGAACAAGAGAAGGACGCAAGGTAAGATGTGCATAAGATTGTTACAGCGACCATGCCCTTTTATAGCCATCTACGGCACGGGAAATAATGAGATAGCTTACTTATTGTTCGTTTTGACTAATGATTCAATGTATTGGGCGCGTAACAAATCGTGTTTTGATATGCTTGGGTCAATGGAACTACCATTCAACGGAAAAAGCAGAGGACCTGCTGGTCCCGGTTGAAAAAATAGATGGGTCTTCAGTTTACTATTGCAAATTGCTTCCGAATTCAAGCGACTCGATATTGGACAAGAGGACAGAAGATAAGATGTGCAGACGCTTGATAGAGGGAGATAACATGCCCTTTATATACTCTAGGCAACTTCTAAAATGCTAGATCTTGACTTGACTAGGAGCATTTATTGTTCATTTGACTTTGCTCCACTAGCTTTATACAATCTGATCTTCTTTGGGACGAATATGAGTTTGTGAATTAGAGAAAGGGTAGTATGGTAGCTCCGCCGATTAGCGCGATATTCATATACGACCACTGGAGATTAAAACTCCTCAATCCAAATGTCATTGATTCCTAAGAACATAAATGTTCGGTCCAGAATTCCAAAATATTCACATCAACCCAGTAGAGATAACCGTTTTCTTAGCATTGCCAAATATGCAATCGACAGAATCCTTTTGCTAATATTGCCACCGTGAAATGAGCTACTTTTAGTTTTGTTGGTTCGTATTTTCATGGAGAAAGGATCTGCAGTCCCTTCCACCAGCATAATTAGGGCAAGGAGAAATGAGGGTCTAAAGGGAGAGAAATTGTTCACTCTAAACACTATAATGACATTTTTTGATTAAAGGGGTAAGTTTTAATCTTGACCGCTAAATTTTTGAAGTGGACTGAACGACACCTCAATTAACGTAGATCTATGCGGAAACCACGATTTGTCTCACCAATTATTTTTGTCCCTCTTGCCTAGTAAGGCAATGCATTGAGTGTAACTAATGAAGTTTTGACATGATTGGTTTAATGAACTATTCCCTCCGTTCCAATTTAATTGACTTTCTAAGATACATCCACATGTGATGGATATGTGGTGGATAAGAAGTCAATTAAATTGGAACGGAGGGAGTACTAGTCAATGGAGAATATTTGGATCAACGAGCCCTCAGTTTACTATTGCAAATTGCTTCCGAATTCAAGCAACTTGTCTAGCTTTGGAAATAATTGGTATATATAAAACCCAAACCTTGACTATTCGATTCCTAACACACTAACACTATATCTGAAATGTACGTACTCCCTCTGTCTTTATTTACCTTGCGTTTTGGGTTTGGTCAAGGTCAAATATTCTAAAGTTTGACTAAACATGTAGAGAAAACTACAAACATCTATAGTATGAAACGGACATTATACAACTATATTTTGCGGCGATTCTAATAATACTTGTTTCGTAATATAAATATTAATATTTTTCTTATATACTTAGTCAAAGTTTATAAATGTTGAATTTGACTAAACCCAGAACGCAGGGTAATTTGGAACAGAGGGAGTATCTAAACAAAATATTAGCTAATAGTTCCCGCATATCAAAATATATATTATGTTTTAGCATTGTTGGACCCAAATGTATGTAGAAATGTTCATGTGCAAAGTTTACATCAATTTTGCATTGCCGGCCGTCGTAAAATACACCTGCGATCGCCCAAAAGGCAAAGACCTTCCTCGGTAGATCGAAGGGCTGCCGCCTCCGCCGCCCGTCCGAGAGGATTTTTGTTTCTTGTGGGGAATCAAAGAGGATTATTCAGTTTGTAGATCTCACCGCTCTTATCGTCTTTCCTGGATCCTCTTCGGCCCATGTGTGGAGCACGGTAGTTGCACTCTTGCCTGGGCCGGCCATTCGCCACGCTTTTCTATACATTCTGGTTTCAGTACAGCCCAACCACAATGCCTGTTAGCGACTTTGGTCCCAACCTATGTTTAATTTCGGCTCTCTCTTCACTCAACAACAACAACAAAATCCATCTCTCTCTCTCTCTCTCTCTCTCTCTCTCTCTCTCTCCTCCCTCTCCCTCTCTGAAAGACAAAACTGACTTACATTCCCTGCAAAGCAGTGTTTATATCCTTGTACAATCTACAACTTCGATCCTAAGCATCACATATTGATAAAAGAGCTAGAATAGGGAAGTTGTGCTAGGAGGATCACGAAACAAGCACATGTCATTATCAACACAAGGGTATATCATTTTTTTATTGCAGACCCTCCAAAATACTTACTTAAATAATATGTCCTCCTCCGTTCGAAAATAACGGAAAAAGAATACACTAAAATAGATGTATCTATTATTAAAATATGTCTAGATACATCCATTTTTGGACATCCTTTGTAGAACGGATGGAGTATATTTTCATTTAAAGGTTTTTTTGCAACAACACAAAAGGAACATGCAGCTCTTTTTACGAAAAGGACTCTCCAGTAAAAGAAACACTGAACAGTACAAAACATTTTAACAAAAAACGAAAATTATAACGAAATCCTTCTTCAACCTCCTAACTGTGTCGCCGCCACTGCCGCTCTTACCTGAGCCGGCCTGACTTTGTTGGATTCGGAAGTCGCCGAACGGGTCTATTACCACATTCTTCCTCGAGTCGAAAAGAAAGGAAGAACCGCCGATGAAACTCCTTGACAGAAAGAACACCACCGCCAGAAGAAATCCTCGAGACCACACACTACCACAAGCTTCTTGACGTCGCCGCCAAAATGGGACTGAAGCATGCAATACCTTATTTAAACGAGGCGCCCCGCCTACACCTGAGCGCCTCCCTCAACAAATCTTGACAAAAACTGCAGAAACGGAGCTCACCCGCCGACGAGTGCCGAGATCCACCACACCTCCATGGCCTGAAGGCCAGAGAGGTAGGGCACATCGGCGACACCGCCAACGGGAGGCAAGGAAACCCTAAAGGCCTCTTGCGGGAGCGCTCAGGGTGAAGGGTTGGTCTTATAACCCATAATGCTTCAGGATATTCAAGTACAAAATAGGTTGAAAGAAAATGGCAGGATGGCAGGGGTGACGGATTGGTAGATCATGTAGCATAGAAGCGGGATTATGCTGACTGTTGCTCGGATTCGATCCAGGACTCCATGGATCGATCCTGCATGGAGTAGCCATGAAACTAAGGTGCCACACAGTGTTTCGACACGGACTCGGACACGAAACGGATACGACTACGGACTACCAGTCCCTTACGGAAAGAAATCGTAGCTTAGGTGCCGGCCTGGTATATATATGAGCTCTGCTACGGAAAGAGATCGTACCATAGCCGGCCTAATCGCACGAGAGAACTCCAACCCACCCAGCTGCAAAGGAGATTAGCCGACTGGAAAACCTCTGATGGCAGCGGCAGCGCTACGTTCTGCTGCGGCAAGGCGCCTTTTCAGGGCGGCCACCAAAGCGGCGCCAGCGAGGATCGAGCATGCCGCCGGCGGGAGCTCGCTTCGCCGGCCGTTCAGCTCCTCCGAATCACAAAATCTCTTTCGCGATTACAAGGTACTACTCGTTCCTTCCATCGTAAATCAAAACCCTTTTTTGTGTCGCTCTCTTTGTAACATGTACAGAGATTCATCTAAGTTTCTTTGCAGCATGGAGGCCCGTTCATCACAAGACCAGATATCCTGGTCCCTAATAGATGGTAATTAGGTTCTGCACCACTTAATTAATTTTCAGATGCATGTTCTCTTGTCAACTAATATATACGTATATTTGTTCCTGACTCGGTTCTTCATCGACGCATGCAGCATACTTATGATGCTTAAAATGCATGCGATTGGGGCAACATTCGGATTTGGTATAGGGTGCCTTGGAATAATCTGCCTAGATGCCCTACAAGGGGCGCCTATGTTGAAGAGAATGTTGGCAGCGAAGAAGCCTGATGAAACTAGTAGTACTATATATAGAAAGAGGCATAATGATTAACTTAATTAAGTTCCAATAGTTATGATGTAATCGACTAGAACTAGTGTTTTATTTTCGATACGTACTACTCGCGTGCTATGCAACAATGGTTATGATGGTTGTTAACTTGGTACTACTTAGAGCTAATACAGTGAAATGTTTATTCGTGTCACTTGTTTGGATATGCCATTATCTGTTGGAATATGTTCCTGGCCTTCATTGTTACTACTGCTGGATATCGGGCAAGTGTACTCATAACGATCTGTTGGAATATATTCCTAATCTTAATTGTTTCTAGTTTATCGGGTGAACTTGCTTGCGCATCGAATTTGAAAAATCTTATTGACTGGGTGTTTTGTTCCACGCCCTGCTATCAATGTTTTTACCGGCCGATAATATAGCCTATCGGTAGTACTGACTCTATAAGACCAACATGCGAGACTAGGCCCATCAGTGACTAGCGACTATATACCACCGACAGACTACTCTGTGGTGATTATAGAACATTGACATGTGTCATTGTTGACCATCCATAAACTTAGGCACATGTGTAGTATAACATTGGTACTTACCAGCCCAACCATGTGAACGGTTAGTGCTAAATCCAATCCATATCCGGGCCCAAAAATGAGGACTTAATAAATCGTCTTTCCTAAACCTAATTCTCTCTCTCTCTCTCCCTCCGGTTCATCACAATCGAACCCACCACTTCTATACGCCGGCGGCGCAACACTTTCATACAATTGACCACCTTTTCTTCTCCTGTTAGAACATTTCTACGATGATCCCAATAGGCGGTCTGACAACTATGCCGTATGGATGCTATTGGGAGCGGGTTCACCCAGCGGTGACCCTAATATCATCTTTTTAAAAAATCAAACAACCTAACCAAACCAACGAATTTCATCCAAATTTACGATATATTTTAAAATTTGGAACAAATTCTAAACCTAAACTAAGCATAGTAGTGACTATAATAGAACTCGTTTAGACCGTCTACTCGAGCATGCCGCCGTCGGCCCCGTCACCAACTGTGACATTGTCGCTGCCTCTTCGGTGGCCCCGTCGTTGCCCGCCCAGTCATTGTGACTCTCACATCAACAGTTAGGCCTACTTAACGTGCATTCATGTACATTTCTCCAATGAGTAAATATGTACATCATGCACAAGTCAATAACTTGTAATAAGAACATAGTGCGGATGAAAAAACATCTTTATATCAGAGAATGACCAAGATAATGAAAGCAGAACTTTGGTCAACATGTTCTGGTTCGAGCCCATATGATAAAATCCCACATACATAACTGAATATGCGATAGAACTTTACAAGAATGGGACACATATGTCAGGGTTCATCGACTATCCAACACACAAAATCCAGTTATTAAAGACTAAAACAGCATCAAGCTCATGGCGCAACGTCTCGTTGGTGTTTCTTATAGTCCAGACACGCGTTGAACATTTATAATGGACGAAGGTATTGATTGATGGCCTTGTATAAGAAAACATCGACAAATCTAGCATAGTATTAGCTTTGGCTCCCGGGAGCATATGCTCCCGGTATTTTCAAAAAAAATTCAAAATTTGAAAACTCATCAAAAAAATCTGAAAAAAATCATGCACGTACATGACCATGGTACGCACCACCGTATTTGTTTTCGCGCTGAAATGACATCGTACGCGCCCTGTACAAAAATGACAAATTTCCTGTCAGAAAATGAGATTCAAATTTTGAATTTCTGACAGGAAATTTGTCATTTTGTACAGGGCGCATACGATGTCATCTCGGCGCGAAAAAAATACGGTGGTGCGTACCATGGTCATGTACGTGCATGATGTTTTTCAGATTTTTTTGATGAGTTTTCAAATTTTGAATTTTTTTGCAAATAACGGGAGCATATGAGCCCGAGCTCCAAAGTGAATATCCGCTTACTATGCACATTGATAACCCTGGCTGTAAGGTACTATTTCAAAACAAATTGTTGAATTTATATGGAAAAAATATCTCGCAAGAAGAATAGAAAATTATATCCAAATATCAAATTTTACAGTGTTCCACATAAATTAAATACGCTCAGTTATGTGTGAGACTGAGCTATTATCTTAAGCATTGGGATGACTTTTCTCACCATGCTATCTCAATATATATCTGCTTGTAACATGACAGAGGGTATCCATAAATTACGCATTAAAATGATAAACTTACAGTTCTTGGGACATAGAGTGCATGAATGTCAAGTTCTTTGTAGCTCTCGTTGGGAGTGTTAACCACTGTTCTATACTTGATGACGCCACGTGCCATGGCGAACTCTCCTGTCCCACTCATAATGGCCATCTCGCCTTCCAAAAGATACTGCCCCATCACTGCAAGTGTTGACCCTTTGAACCTAGTTTAGGTTTGAAGAGTATAATCATGTATCACCGTGAAAGCATACAATCTTTATCATCTACAATATTAATCAGAAACTTGCAGTCCTGCAAAGTTCAGAATTACGAACCTGGTATCTTGGAACACCGTACCATGCTGAAATAATGGAACCAGCCTGGGCCGCCTAGGTCGGCCTGCACTTGCATCCCCTTTGCGCGAGCAACAATGGTTGCATCACTTTCAGGTGCATCGGTGACGGCCCAATCAATAACGGCGGTTGTACCAAACCATGACCGGTGGCGAGAACTAACTGTAACTACCTGATTGTGATCTGGTCCATCGATTTGACGAAATAGGCCGTAGCCCGCTATATTAATATAGCAACCACCCGATACAACCAACAGAACCGCAATGTTGGGGCAGCAGCAAACATACACCCAAAGACAAGAAAGGAAAGAAAAAACAAAAGGAGACATAGGCGGATTGACTAAACTACGGTGACTCGCAACCGCTGCGCCCTCTCCGAAGAAGTACCACCACGCTCCTAGCACCGAATCGCCGAGTACCAAGCAGCACCTTCAAGAAGGTACACACCGTTGCTGCCCGGATTAGCGCACCAATCCTAGGGTTTCCCCCGGCACACAGAGGGGTGCGGATGAAGGGTAGCCACGACGCCCTTCAAGAAGGGATGACGCCACCCAAAGGCGGCATCGCGTCGGTGTCAGCCAAGCCGACAAGGATTTCTCCCGAAAAACCCTATCCACCACCCCAGACGAACTGTAGCATCGGAGCCCCGCAAGACGAAGCCTTGCCACCACCAAACTAGCCGCCCACCAACAAGCGCCACCACGGTCACAAAGCCACCATCGTCGTCGCACCGAGAAAGTCATCACGAGGTCCGCAAGCTAGAGGTGAGGAAAAGTATGAACAGGGGGCAGTGGAACCGCAGCCGAGCGGGAGGGAACAACCTCCACCGCCAAGGACGGTAGTCGACCGGACGCGGCAGCAAGGCACACCAATCCCCGTCAGGTCCGGCCGGGCCCATCGGGTCCGTAAAGCCCCACGGGGGCACACCAGTCCTAACAGGGTGCAAGTACAAACGCAAGTTTATCTCACGCTCACAGGGAACAATGGGGCACATGAATGAAGGATCAGCCATGGCAACCATGAAATTGGAGAGAAAGAGAAGGGACACCGCGTAAGTAGGCCAGGCCATGGCTTAGGATTATTGGCTCTCAGAGAAAGATTTGTGTTGTGTGAGATATGTAGTGGTGATGGACTGTATTTATAGTGTTTAAGACCATACACATTCCTGATCCTCGAGGCATTATTGGTGGTCTTATTTCAAATGGAGGTAACTTGGGCTCCACACACCCTGTAAATTTTCTTCATCTATACGTCCTCTTCCTCTAGCTGCTTCTCTAGAGCTTTGGTGAGACAAAGGGAAGGTAGGCATAGAGAATATCATATTATTTGCATCAATCATTCTTTAGTTATGGCGATTTCCCCAATGGCCGTCCGCCAATCACAGGATGGATTCATTGGTGCCCTTTTTTTTTACAATATTCCATGTCCTTACAAACATCATGGAAGTCCGTCATCGTTTTCCTTTTGTTTTACCTTAATGGCCTTACAAGCTTGGATGCATGGTATCCGTGTTCCATAGACTACAAATGTGGAGCAAAAGACAGACAAGGATGGCAGCAAGGTGCCATTTGTCATTTTTTTTCATTCTAGTTAAATTGTTGCCAAGCAATTTAGAGAAGTTCATCCAACCTACTACTTATTTTCAGCTTAGGGAATCATTTGAGCTGGGCAGTTTAACACCTATAGCTTGTTAGGATATTGCAACAGCTAATCTTTCCATTTGCAGTGTAGGAAAAAACACACAGATAAATTACGTATACATGGATATCATCCTCTAGAGGACACTAGGGGTATGGTCGGGGGATTTCTAGTTGCCAACGGGATGCCACGTAGATGTCGTGGTCGGAGAAAAGGATTCAATATCACGATTTAGCAGAGTAGGCCGTTGTTTGCAGGGTGGTCAGATTCCGCACCTCCATGTTTCTCTAACGATAGACTCGATGACAAGATGGATCCAGAAAATGGATTTTCTATAACTCATATGGCGCGCAACCCATATCCAAATTGTTCATTCCCGTGATTAAACGACCAAGATTTTCTATTGAATGGGTTCAACGTTCAACACATTCAGACCGTTCCCTCACGGCGACAGATGTTGTTTTATGGGAAAAAAAAGTGAGGTAAAAAAATTAATGTCTAAATATTTGGTCATACAAAAAAATCCCCAATAGTTGGGCTTAATTTTGCGTTCGCCACCGGGCCTTAACCACATCAGAACAGGCTAGCTATTGTTCCAGAAAAGAATCGGATTGGGACACAAAGGATTACCAGTGTCTGCCCAGCATGCCCGGCTGAAGGAAACCTGCCAAACCTCAAAAAAAAAAAATGAAGGAAACCTGCCGACTTTGGCCTTTGGAGCCGGACGCGGACACGAAACCGGACCGTCGTCGACTTCTAGTCAAATACTGACGGAAACCAAGGCTTATAAATAGGCACTTGGAGTTGGGAGAGTGGTTGTAAATCAAACGATATTTCATCCGAGTGCAGAGGAGATTTGCGGAAAAGAAATCGCCGATGGCAGCAGCGCTTCGGTTTGCGGCTAGGAGGTTGTGCGGCCGCGCCCTGGAGCGGCCAGCGCCGGCACTTTTCCGGTCGGCCGCAGGCAAGGAGCTACCAGCAGGGAGGATCAGCCATGGCGTGAGCAGCTCACTTCGCCGGCCGTTCAGCTCCACCACCCAATCACCACAGAACCCCATCAACAGTAACATGGCAGACGACGTCGTGGGGCCCGATTCGCCAATATGGAAGATGAAATTCAGCGACATCCCGCCCGACTCGCCAATATGGAAGATGACAGTGATCGACATCCCGCCCGGCTCGCCAATATTGAATATGAAAGTGAGCGACATCCCGCCCGACTCGCCAGTATGGAAGATGAAAATGGGGATCCCGCCATTATCACCTTGGTAATCACACATATGTGTATATATATGTGCAGTACTTAACTTTACATGTTTTTTCCTTCCATGTTACTATATTTTACAGAAAGAGTTCCTAACTCGCTCTTACTTTCAAATTGTAGGTCTCCTAGACACCCATATCACAAACACGTTTTGGCCGCCTGGGCAGCCGGGACGATTGCGATGTGCTACGGGGTAGCCCATGTCACCTACTGCATAACCAAGCCTGATGATACGCTCGAACTGGAGCTTGAAAGCAGGAGAAACAAGGATCGTTCCTGCAGATGTACATGCTGTGTCCACTGAAGTTAGTTGCGTGGCTAATATTGAGTAGCTTAGCTTCCATGGACCTGTTGCTGCTCACAGGTTATATATGACCATTACTGCTTTCGTACTTGAGTTTCAGTGCAACTGTAATTGTCAATGGAGTATTTGGATCCGTCACACGCTCTATCTCAGGTGTGACTTTATATGAGTATCGGTGATGCTTAGACTCGTTGTTGAATAGTTCGATGATGTCCGGTTATGCATTGCTGTCCTTGAGGTTTGACTATACATATTGTGTCGAACAAATCGACGTATGAACTGATCCATACGTCTTAGAGTTAGTTTCCTACACGAGCTCGTAGTCCAGCCGGGTACAAGTCCGTTTGATGTAAGTATCCATGGTTCCATACATGCACTACTTGGACGTACGTATCCATGGAGTGACAGAAGAAGAGACGAAATAGGCTCTGGAGTCTCGAAGGCTCCATCAGTTTGTCAGTCATCTCTTAATTAAGCGGCCCGTAATCACGTCTATCGCTCCGCCTCCAGCATGGACCAGCGGCGGTGGTCGGATCTAGTGCCGGACGTGCTCCGCGAGATCTCCAGTCGCGTGTGCGCCCCACCGACTTCGTCTACTTCCACGCCGTCTGCAAGTTATGGCGTAACTCCCACGAGCCGCTGTCCCGGAAGACAGCAACGACACGGTTCCTGCCATGGCTTCTCGCCGCGGCAGGCAAAGAGTCCACCCACCTCAGGTTCAGATGCATCTTCTCAAGTCGACCTACAGCCCGATATCACCGACGCCGCCGTCAGCGGTTCAAATGGGTATCCACCGCCGACGGCACCAAAGTCCGGTACCTCACCGTGGAACGCCTCGGTCCCACCCTCCACGACCCTTTCACCGGAGAATTCACCCACCTATATGAACTCGGATTGACCAAGTCGTTTTCTCAAAATTAGGGCGACTCACGACTAATCAGGCGACTTGGGGAACCTATACAACGACTTTGGTCGACTATACAACGAGTCACTGGGTCTTCGACGCACTTTAGAGTCGCGACTCAAAAACCTTGCTCGGAGCGATATGGTTGATTTTTTTCTTTTGTCTTGATGAAATGGAAAAAAGTTCATCTTGATGATAGTAAAAATGAGCTTTCAGCTTTGAAAGTCATTCCCTATTTTTGAAACCAAATGTATTTAACAGAATATTTTTCCTGCGCCAAAAAAACTATTCCCTCTAGTTTTCTGAAAAGCATTTATATGTTTACGCCAAAAATAACCTTTTCCCTCCACCAAAACACAATATTCCCTCCACTTCTTCAAAATTTTGGCGTCCTGCCGACCTGCCCCCCGGTCGGTCACCAAAAATTTCAGCCCCCACGATCTAATCCCGCGCGTAGCAGTTTCCTCCCCCTCCCCCCCCCCCCCCCCCCCCCCCCCCCCCCGGCTTATTATCTCCTCATCTCCTGCTCATCTTCCCCCTTTCTCGCCACCAGCAGATCGGAGGTCCTCCGATCCACCCGCCCCAGCCAGGTCCTCCTCCTCCTCCTCCTCCTCATCATCTATGGGATTGCGCTCGCCGCCTCTATCGCGACCTTCTCCTCCGCGCCCCAGGCCGCGCGAACGCCGCTCCCCTCCTCACCGACGGGATCTGAACCGCCAGCCTCACCCGCGAGAACGCCGCCACCTATTTTAGAGAGAATGCCGTCACCGGCCGCAAGGTAAGAACATCTTCTACAAAACTTTCTCGTACTGGATACTGCAATTGCTTCGTGTATTGGTTGCTTGTCCGGAGGAATCTTGATCGTGATTACGCATGGTTGCACTGTGCACATGATTCCTGGTGTCGCCAGATCGACCCACCGGCCTCGTGCGTCTTCTCATGAATTCCTCCGGCGGGACACCCAAGGCTCGCTCGACAAGCCGAGATTCGTGGCCTCCACTCTCCTCGCCAGTTCTTAGTTGCAGGAGCAATTCCTCATCCACTCTGTCGTTTATGTTTGATGGACTCCTTGTTTGGCTTTTTTTTTTGCTTTTAACTGATAGTCTGTTCCTTACAGATCTCTCCAGCAACTAGAGAGCACCTATTCTCTCCAGTTAGGGTCTGTCCAGATTTGTTCATATTTGTACCACCAATATGAAACTTCTTATTGGTACCACCATCCATTACTTCATATTATTTCAATCCGGTAAATAAATAATGTTCAATACATGTTCCTATTTTGTTATAAGCTAGTGAATATAAATCTGGATCGTGGGCCGCTCATCTGAATTTGATCATGGGCGGTCAAATTAGTACAGTACATAAGATTCAGTAATACTGAGTAGTTGTTGGTCATATCTGCTATTTTATGATGTCCAAGTCATGCATTACCTAAACAAGTACATGCTTATATCTAAGCATACATATGAAACTTCATAATTTTCTCTCTTGATAAACTGAATGCTAGTTATCCATTTTGGTATGTCTTTTTGCAGCAACATGTTACCTGTATAGCAATTTTCATTTCTGAAGATTAATTTGGTATCTCAGGTCCCCTTGTCTGTCGCCCTACCAGCAAGCTGCAAGGTGAGGCCTGGTGGTGCTATAAATATTGCTGGAAGTTGTTACATATTGTTCCTGGTGTTTTCAGTTCCTGGTGATAATAACTAGTTGTTAATGCCAATTTGCAAACAATTTGTAGCTTTACATCAGACTAAAAAGTTATTAACTTGCTATGCATTGAAACTGTTTCGCTGCAGGCTGACCGGTTTGGAGGCAATTAATGAACATTGGAGCCGAATGAGCTCGATGGTGATATCTACAAGCTCCGGCTGCAGCTGCAAGCCTGCAACTCTTTTCTTGAGGAGCCCATGCCCCATGTATCATATCCGGCTGCGAACAGCTGAAAGGACATCTACAGGTATGGCACTGTCTACTGCTCTGCGCTTTTCTGCTCGTCTTCTCCCTACATCTGTGACAAAATTGGTGCACAATCTGCTATTAATTTACATCCTCTGTTTGTTAACACCAAGTGTAGAACAGTTGCTTTGATTTTTCCCATCACTAGCCTAGCAGTATTGATCTATTGGAATATTTTTACTTCGGTAATCCTGTGTCTCCTATTAAACTATTGGATAGTAGTATTGAGCTATAATGTTACTCCCTGGCAATGCTTCATGGTTTAGTCTAGCTGCCCGTGGATGTGTTTTTTACTCTAACCTCACTGTTCTGTTTTCTCGTTAGCAGATATTTTGCCTAAATTCAAGACGAAAGTGTTCTTCTTATACAAGTGAAGCCAAGCTGAAGATCTTCAAAGAAACACACAGATATTTTTGTATAGCAATTTGTATAATGATAGTTCGGTTATCAGGGCGATGTGAACTCTAGAATTCATGTATCTTCTTCTCTTTGTTTCTGAATGAAATATTCTATATTTCTCAATTACAGTTTTGTTGTTCTCTTTGAAACTAGTGATTGTGTATGTGATATAAAAACATGACTAGTGCGACCCACTTTTCAAAGTAACATGTGCAATTTTTGACATGTGGGACCAATGTACGAGATTATGACAAGTGGGACCCATCTGATATGTGGGACCAGCTCCCAAATAATGGTCGAATGTAGAGTATCGCCACGAAAGTTTAAATTGTCGCAATAGTTTCTCGCTACAAATATTTTCCCCGTTGTGATAACTAGTTATTATCATCACCAAAACGAGTATGTTGCAATTTCTTGTTACGACGACCAGAATGTTTGTTGCAATAAGTTAATGCCACAAGCATAGTGGTTCGTGGCAAGATGCCTAATGCCACGAAAATAAGGATTGTTGCATTAGTTTCTTGCCACGATTGACTATTGCCACATAAGAGTATGCGCCACGAAAGAAGCGTTGTTGGCATAGGTTGTTGCCACAAATGTCTATCGCCACGAGCTATCAGTCGCCACAATTCGTTACATGTTGCATTAAAGCTATCTCCACAAACCAAATTGTGGCATCATGTGAGTTCTGCCACGGGAAAAAACATGGCAATTTACCACATGGTTGTTGCAATAGCACACTTTTATTGCCACAATTGTTTTTTCGTGGCGATAACCTATTACCATGCGTCCAATTGCAACGGTTGCCAACGAAAGTCATTTCGTGGCAATAGGTACATATGGCCACAAATCAGCATGTATTGCAATAAACGATTTTGTTGCAATAGACCCGGATCCTTGTAGTGCAGACTTCCCGGATGTTGTCAGCTGGTGGGAGAAGGAGGACCCCGGAGGCATAATCTATGACGGCAACACCACCTTCCTGTACAGCCTCCGGTACACCGACAATGACAATACCAGGTTCAGAGCGGCGCTCCTGCGTCCCGGCGACACGGAGTGGACAGTTGTCGAGAGAATCCTTGTGGCACACAGAGAGTTTTGCGAGTTCTGCTCGGCATACCACGGTGGCAAGATCATGGTCACCGTAGAGGGTACCCTCTGGCGCGTCATCACGCCAGAGAGTGGCTGCGATGTCCGTGGAGACCTTCTAGTCCCGCTGCCATCTTCGATGTTGTGTGAGTGGAACTACTATGCTCATCATTACAGCTTCATCTTCGAGTCCCATGGCGAGCTGCTGTGCGCGTCAGTCCAAGTCCAAGTCCATTACAACCGTAATCAGCGGGAAGGCGAGCGCCGTGAATACGTTCTCTCGTTTTCGGTGCAGGCGCTAGAGGAGGAGACGCGGTGGGTGAAGAAAGATGGTCGTTGTCTGGCGGACCGCGTGCTGTTCTTAGGAACACCCAACAGCTTTGCTGTAGATGTCTCGAGGCTGAGCGGCCAAGATGGCGGATACGCCTACTTCGTCCGCTACAACTTTGAGAACTTGCCGTCTAGAAAGGTTGGCGTGTGGAGATGCAACCTCATCTCCAACAAAGCCGAGTTTGTTGACCGGTTACCTCCGGGATGGAACGACGGGACGTGTACCTGGCATCTCCCGCAGCAGCCCAGCATTGCTCCAATTCAGGTCAAGAACAATAAAGCATCTCAAATTCATTTCGTGTGTGACAGCAGAACACTTTTTAAATTGAAATAGATGCAGTAGCCGAAGTCCTTACAGTAATTTTTTGAATAATAAGAATTCAGATATGGATCCGTACTTGAACCTCGATAAGTTAGCTGTAATCCACTTACCTATAAAAGTGAGCTATGTTCACTTCTTAATATTTTATAAATTTTGTTGCCACATCAAGCTAATACATCCTTAGGTAAGATTCAACCTTCGAGTTAATTTTGTGCTAATAAAATTGTATTAATATTTTAAATTCAAAAAAATAATATTATTTTCTGCATAACAACGTCAGGTTAATTTAGTGCTAATAAACTTGAATTAATTTGCTACATCAGGAACTAACGAAAGCTCGATAATTCAAGCAAAGAGGGCTGGTCATCAGGAGCTAACGATGGGTCAAGAATTCAAGCAACATGGCTGTTGGAGACCGCAGTGATTGCAAATCAAATATGCACACTCCACATTGAGAGACATTACGCGCCTTGTTTTAAATTAATGTTGTATAATATGCGTCTCAAGTTCGATAGCTCTCATCTGCAACTCTTCTTGACAAAGCATGGTAAATTGTGTCGTTACGAGACACTGTACTTAAAAAAAGACCAAACAATGCTTGTACACTTGTTGGAAATGCATACATTGTGTATTTTCCTCGTTAAAACCAAGCCAAAACCATCCTTTTCTAGCTAGAAAGCTCTATTGGGATATTCGCTTGGTACATTTGGAACATCTATGCTACATACAGATACCATATTTTACATGGATGTGACTTCCTGTCGTTTTAGGGATCACTAATATTTATATGGAACTAATTACAGCAAAATTAGTAGGATATAATTTTGCACTCTATTATTATTTTTGTAAAAATTTATATCTTATCTAACGGAAAACTTAGCCTTTGATGAGTATTACATATGCACACTTATGAGATGAATGTTTCTAGATATGATAGGAAAATTTATCCAAAAAATTATTTGAAACAATTGGTAAACTAAGTTGTACGTAAGTATAAGAGTTGAGTAAAAATTGCTATCCTCTCAGATTATTCTACAATTAATGTGCAATCTTCACTCGAAATACCAGAGGTGTATACAAATGTTGTTGTGGGATCAGTTCTTATAGGTAATTTCTTGTCAATGATGTAACAAGGCTAAATTGATAACAATTGTAACCCTCTTTTTGTCAGACAATTTTTTTTTCCAAATACCCAGCTCAATTGAAGAAATATTTTTCAAACGCAAATATGCATTGTATGCTAATCGTTCGTGTGTATGAGGTACGAACCGTATATTAGAAAGCTAGAGAAAATGTACTTTATGAAAACGAATATCTAATCACCAGCGAAAACGAATATTTAATCAGATCGACGGTTTATCACATAAATCATTTGAAATATTTCAAATTTGCAAATAATGAGATGTTCTTAGCTATGACTTGTCAGATTCTGCATGCGTTTGTGTATGCTCTCCCTATAAGGGGTCTACGATGCTTAATTCTTACAAAGTGAAGTGACACAACGAACAAAAACTGTCACACTTCTTATGGACGAGTTGCGCCTTAAGGAGAGTTCAGCTGCCAGTTTATTTCACGTTTCCTATCAAAAATCAAATCTAACCTTCATCAGTACTCAAAACAAAATATGCCCCTTTATCCTCCACGAGACATAGAAAAACAAATCCCAACCCTCGTCTGATTTCATCGGGCCATCAAACTAAGCGTGGGTGTACAACACTGTGAGGGAGACCTCATTTGGTGGACCTTTGGCATTTTCGCCTCTCTTCGTCTCCTATTTCCCCACCTATACCCCCCTTCCCTTTGCAACAGTGTGCACGATTGTTCGGATGCCTAAGATCTTAACCACCATGGAATGTGAAACCACTGGTATCGGGAAGGTGTACTACTCATAACTATATGTTGGAATGTATTCCCGATCTTAATTGTTTAAAATTTTGTTGGGTGAACTTGCTCGTGCAACATCCAATTCAAAAACTGTTGGTGACTTTTGATTGGGCAATTTGTTGCATTGTTGTTACCGAACCCAAATTTGTTCGATCTAAGGCCTCAAAATTCGTTCGGCCGCGAACCCAAGTACCCAGTCAGCCTAGCCGAATTGGATCTTGGCCTGCTGGTTTCTGTGGCCAAGGCCTAGCCCATATTGAAAGGCCGGTTAGGAGCAAATGTAGTCTGGCTGGTCCGAACCGCAAATACCACATGATCAACTGGCCCGATGTGTGCATACCCAAAGAGTGTGGAGGACTGGGCCTCCTAAGAGCATCTCCACCGGGGGCCTCTAAAGGACCCCCCAAAGGCCCTTTGGAGGGCCGGACACCAAAAACCGCCACCAACGGCACCCCCTAAAGCGTCGCCCCGAGCGATTTTGTCTCTGGCACCCCCAATAGGGCCTCCAAGTTTGGAGGCCCTCCTGGGGTGCCGGACATTGACCGGACATGGCCTCCGACAGGTGCGCCCCACCCGTCATAGGCATAGGGCGCGAGGAGGTGCTGTAATGGCGCCGTGCAGGAAGTCGTAACGCCCACGTTAATGGCGACAGGCGACGAAGCGACGGGACGGCGAGGCGTCTGCGGCACGCGTCGCAATTACGCCGGCGCTCAGGCTTTCCCGGCTTCCCAAGCGTCGGCGTGGCCGAATCGCGTTGCCGCCACATAACTCCGACGCGACGGGTGCTCACCCACCCGCCGCTTCCCGCCCAGCGCCACCGCTTCCCGCCCTTCCGTTTCCCTCCCCTCCCCGCATATATAAACTCTCCTCCGCCGCGCAGCCTCACCACAACACCACTCGCCGTAGTCTCGCAGCCTCACCACACCACCATGCCTCGCCGACTCCAGACCACCTGGTCCACCCTCACCCAGGCAGCGCGCCGCGCTCACCCTCTCGGGCAGGACCAGGAGCAGGAGCAGGCGCCTCCGCAGGCGCTCCAGCCTGTCGTCGACGAGGAGCCCTTCGATTGGGCGAACGTCGACGACATCGACGTGGAGGAGCAGCTAGAGCAGGAGCCGGCCCAGGATCCCTACCCTGGGCAGGAGCCGCCTCCGGAGGAGGAGCCGGCGCAGGAGCAGGAGCAGGAGCTGCCGCCGCCGTTGTGGCCCAACCAGGTGGTCGCCGTGAACTCCTTCGACTCCTGGCGCGCCGAGCAGGCGGCCAACCAGCTCAGGCTCGGCTACGAGGCGGTCGGCAACGCCGTCGAGGCCGCCGTCCTGTAGGCCTCCCTCGAGACCGCGGAGCGAGACGCTTGCTGCCGCGCCCTCATGGCCGCCGAGCGCGCGGCGTACGCGGACCTCAACCGCGTGGCCGCGGAGCGGGAGAACCCGGCCACGATGGAGGCCGCCACGCAGGCGGTTCACGAGGAGCTGAACCGGCGCGCGAGGCGAGGCAGGCAGCAGCAGCTGCGAGGAATGCCGCGCACGAGGCGGCGTAGGCAGCAGCAGTGGAGAGCCAAGCCGCAGCTGCAAGGGCTTCCAGGGATGAGATGCGCCGGGCGGCGAGCGCGCTCCGGCAGGAGAGGCTTGTCCGCTCGCGCCTAGCCCAGGAGAGCCAGAAGGCCTCCCTGGCAGGACAGGTGCCCCGCTACGACGATGAGGCAGGCCAGGGCGGCGGAGTTTAGATTAGGGTTTAGCTTATGGCTTAGATTAGGGTTTAAATTTCAATCGTTTAGTTTAAATTTGTATCGTTTTAACTTCGAATCGAACTTCTAAAATGAATTTGAACGCCCCCGAGGTGTTCGACAGTTTGCGCGCGTTTGGGGGGTGGGCCTTTGGGGGGTGCCGCTGTGGGCGGCCTCTAAATGTTGACCGGATACATGTCCGGCACCCCCCAAAGGAGGCCCAATTTGGGGGTGCCGGACACACATTTAGAGGCCCCCGGTGGAGATGCTCTAAACTCTAAACTCATGAACAAGGCTCTTTTGCTCAAGTGGGTGTGGCGACTATATCAAATGGACGATGCAATTTGGGCAAAGTTAATCCATGAAAAATACACCAGCGAGGGTGACATCTTCGCCAGTTCTAGTCAGGGCGGAACTCATTTTTGGAAAAATTTACACAAAGTCAAGCATCTCTTCAAAATTGGAGCTAAGTTTAATGTCGGTAATGGTCACAAAATCCTGTTCTAGACTGATTGGTGGTGTGGCGACGGTCCTCTCAGCCGTCGTTTCCTGCACCTCTTCAACATCTGTGACAACATCTCCATCTCGGTGGCTGAGGCATCCCAGGGGGGTGTCACTTCCGCCGAACCTTAGATCAAGCTGGACTGCTTTAGTGGGCCCAATTAGACGCGCTCATTAACGACATCAACCTAGGTCAGGGAAATGACTCAGTATCGTGGACCCTGGATCCCTCTGGTCGCTTTACGCTTAATTCAATGTACAAACGCCTGACGCAAGGGGCGACAGTTGCGTACTTTAGAGACCTTTGGAAAGCTAAGCTGCCTCTCAAAATCAAGATCTTCACTTGGCAATTAGTGTTGGACAGGTTACCGTCGGGGCAGCAACTCCTCACACGCTTCGGGCCTTCCGATGGTAAGTGTGCAGTGTGCTGCTCCAGAAGACGCCGCCCATATTTTCTTCTCTTGTTCACTCGCTCAGTTTTCTTGGAGTGTTGTTCGCCGTGTCCTGGGGAGGGCATGGTGCCCAGCAAATTTCGCACAATTTGTTGTATTGCCTCTAATTTCTCTGGCTCTAACCGCCGCTTACTTTGGGTTTTGTTTGCGGCGCAATCTTGGGCCCTTTGGCAAGTCCGCAATAAAGGGGTAATTGAGGCTAATTTATTAGGCATCCGGCCGCGCTAATCTTCAAAACAATGGTGTTCTTGTAGACGTGGGTACCTCTCCTTAAGGAGGCAGACAAGACCGGAGCCCTCTGGATCATCGCCGAGCTCAAGAAGGTCCATGCCGCGCTCCTTCCAAGCACGGCGTGAGAACGACTAGTGTTCCTTGATCCTGCTTCTCTACCTCTTTAGTTTTATTTGGCGAAGTTGTATGCCGCAGCATTTGTTTTCGTACTTGGCTAAGCTGTATGCCGCCGCAATGTCGTCTTTCTTTGGCTAAGCTGTATGCTGCGTGTAATCCTATTATCGAACCTGGGCTTTGTTAAGTCAAAGCTGGGCAGTAAAAGGCCTTTTATCTATTAAAAAAAAGTATTTGACTATGTTTTGGTGTCCTGTTTGCTTTTTTGCTAGGCAAAGTGGAGTTTATTTCAAGGTGAACATGGGACTAGTATATAGCTGGATGTAAAATAGATACAGTAGACAGTTTTAGAAGACGAAACAGAACAATTTGGCACGTACGCAAAAATCATCACATTTGCAAACGATAGCGAAAACCAAAATTGACACATGTCTCCAACTGGCGTTGCGCCTCACCAACCAAGAGCAATAACATTCTTATTTAGAATTTTTTCGCCACCTTCTCAAATGCATGATCGACAGTTATTAGTGATTCCAAGTCACGTCAAGGAAGAAACGGATAATCGGTATAGCCGACTACGGGATCAGAGATATAGAAGGTCATCCTGTTATACTTGTTGAGCGGCGCGTCGAGCTCTAGCCTCTTCGGCAAGTCTGGGTTCGCCAGGAAAAGCCTACCGAAGGAGACGAGATCGGCGTACCCGGAGGCGACGGCCTTGTCCCCCTCCTCCCGGTCATACCCGCCGTTGGCGATGAAGGTGCCCTTGAAGGCTTCCCTGTAGGGCAGCAGACGCTTCGGCACTACCCGCCGGCCGTCGATGAGGGCCATGCGGGGCTCGATCATGTGCAGGTAGAGGATGCCGTGGGCGTTGAGCTCCGTGGCGAGGTGGAGGCCGAGCGCGTGCGGGTCGGAGTCGTGGCAGTCATTGTAGTCCATGAAGGGGGAGAGCCGGATGCCCACGCGGTGGCCGCCGACCTCCCTGGCCACAGCGTCCACCACCTCCAGAGCGAAGCGGCATCGGTTCTCGAGGCTGCCGCCGTAGCCGTCTTCACGGTCGTTGGCGCTGTCCTTGAGGAACTGCTCGATGAGGTACCCGTTGCCGCCGTGGATCTCCACGCCGTCGAAGCCTGGCCATGATCATCATGCAGAGCAAAGCAGATAGACATAAATAAAAGTTGCTAGGCATAAAAAACAGAGTATAGCTAAAGCAGAGAACTTCTGGAGCAAGACAGAGTCCTGGACGTTGCTAGTAATTGTTTCTCACGTACCGGCGTCGATGGCGTTCCTGGCAGCCTTCCTGAAGTCGTCGACGACCAAGGGTATCTCCTCCACCGTGAGCCTCCGCGGCGGCGAGAACTCCTCGACGGTGCCGTCGTGCCTGGCCTGCGGGCCGACCATCCTGTCCGTGCTCGACACCGGCGCGGCGCCGCCGGGCTGGAACTCGTAGCTCGACACGCGGCCGACGTGCCAGAGCTGGCAGAAGAACACGGCACCCTTCGCGTGCACGGCGTCCACGATTGGCCGCCACGCCTCCACCTGCTCCGCCGTCCACACGCCGGGCGTGTCCTTGTACCCCTGCGCCGTGTCGGAGACGCCGGTGGCCTCCGTGATGAGCATGCCGCCCGGCGTGGCGCGCTGGGAGTAGTACACGGCGGCGTGCGGCTGCGGGACGTTGCCGTAGGAGCGCTGCCGCGTCAGCGGCGCCAGCACGACCCGGTGGGCGAGGGAGAGGGACGAGCCGGCCGTCTTGTACGGCGTCAGCAGAGGGATGGGCTTATTGTTTTGTTGTGGCTCCATTGCTGCAAGCTAGCACTTGAGCTTGAGCTTGATCAATGGAGTTGGTCAGTTGGATGCATCAATTTATGTATCACTGGGCACGGAATCAGTGAGATCGACGCATATATATAATATGCAAAATTGTGTGAGCTTGGACGGTCCACGTAGTGACATCCATACACTACTATTTGGGGAAAGTGTACTGGCTGCTAAGCGGAGCATCCATCTGGTCAACATCTTGTAGGCGGCTAGGATCATCGGTCAAAATTAGGCAGCTGAATGCAACAACTCGCGAGAGCTCGGTAGCGATGGCACTGACCCCATTGCCGTAGATCACTGTCACGCACCACATCCTGTCGCTTTGATTTTTCCAGAAAGAGGCCGAAAATAGCTGGAGATAATCTCCTCGGGTTGCCTACATACGGCGCTTGTTCATGTGAGCTTCATTACTCTTCGACCAAAGCTATACTATATCAGTGACACTATATAGCTATAGTGTTTCCTCTTGTTTATTTGGAGACTACTTCCCTAGTATTGCTCTAACATGCATCATGTTCCTTCTATCAGTTAAGTTTCTTTTGTAGAATAATTTAGCACATGGTAACTGTGATTTTGACTTCTTTATATAAGTGGCCCGCGAAATAGGGTAGAGAAAAAACGCAGTCTGTGCCAAGTACACCATTTCGTTTGGTTGCGCACAATGTGTCATTTTGGATGAGAGTATTCTGCTGAGCTGATGCAGAGTGATGTGTTTGAAAAATTCACACGAGGGAACATTGATGGCCGTATTAGGGCCCAAACCGGTAGACTAGAAACACACGACATACTCCTTCATGAATCATGAGCGTCGCTCTACACACAAAAGAGTTACTTCAGACGATAGTCCCTATTCGGGCCATACACTCTCGTCGAAAATATCACCCTAACCGTTAACCGGAAATATCATGATACCAACCATCTAAAATGAGTTTATCAGGCTAATTTTTTTGAACCGTTTGAATTTGGGACAGATTTTTCCTCCTAAAATCGTTTGTTGATTTCCTTTTGACGTTTTCAAGTTTCAATTTCAAATGTTCTCTAAGAATCCTGTCCCTTTTTTGACTGCTAATTCCAGGTAACCACGGTTAGCCGAATCCCTCCCCCCCCGATATTTTTTCGTTCCAGTATCGAAATCCTTGCACACAATCGAGACCATTGGCGTGGTGTTTGTGCTCTACATATCATTTGAGATCATCCCTAAGAATCACGAAACTTACAAATTGGAAGTTATTCTCCAAATAAATGCAAGGATAGTTGGAAGGTTCTTGTTGAATTATTAATAAACTTACTAAGATTCTATCCACGAAATTCATAGGCGAAAATCATTGATGGCCATCTTAGGGCCCAAGCCAACAGAGTAGAAATGCGCGACATAGTCCTTGATGAGCGTCTCCCTGTACATTGGTGGGTTCTCCTCCGACAATAGCTCCTTGACGGGGTCATACAACCTCGTCGCACCGGGTTGCTTGGGAAGCACGCGATTGAGACCCTCGGCGTAGCATTCTTCGCGATGACTCTATGTTCCACACTCCGGAACCTGTCATTTGAGACAATCTGTACATGCGTGCACATCACTATTTTGCAAAAGGAAAACCTAAACATTAATCTTGTGTTCTTGGGGGTTTTGATTTTAATTACTTTAGACCCACATACCTGTAAGAGATCGCTGATGTTAACGATGAAAGCGCCAGGAACCGGCTCTACGTCAACCCACTTGTTCTCATGGATAACCTGGAGCCGACACCGTCTTGGAGGAGCACGGTGAGGAAGCCGGAGTCTGAGTGGCGGGTTGTGCCGATAGCGAGCTCGGGCTTGGGACAAGGCGGGTAGTAATGGCAGAGTATCATCTGGCCCTAGTTGCATCCCATGTCAGCCAGGTGACTGGGCTGCTGTCCAAGTGCCTCCGACAGTAACCCGAAGAGCTTGTCCATAGGTTCTTCACATGCTCGGCGTAATCAAAAAACACGTCCCTGCAGGCACGTTTTGTCAAAGGTGACGTGGACAGCCCATAGACTTTTCGTCGTTAATAACAATTAATGGAGGGGCTAGCGGCTGACATACCGGCGGCAGGAGTCCGGCATGTCGGCGGCGGCGGGTGAGCCGGGCGCGACGCGGATGTAGAGGGTGTCGCGCCAGTTTACCACCTTGGACTAGTGGAGGAAGAAGTTACAATTGTACTTGACGGGTCTGGCCGCGTCGCGTGTGTAGAGGCGTGCCTTGTTGGTGCCCTCGCCGCCGGGGGCCTCGTGGAACGCCCGGGCGGCGTCGAGCGCCGCGGCCATCGACTCCAGAGGCACGCAGTGGCCTGTCACCTGGAAGAACCCCCACTCCGCGGCGGCGTCGCCCACGGCGGCCACCACCGCCGCATGGTCCCCTCCAGGGCTGTCCAAGAGGGCGTGCGAACTGTGCTCCCGCACAGGGCCCCCAAATATTTGGGGCCCCCGATTAGCGACGCCAGGCTACGGTAGTATCGTGTAACTCATCTCTTGTTTTTTTATTACCGTCTCTATAGTCCTGAACTCCTGATGCTCCCAGCACTAGCGGGCCAATGTAAGGCAGCCACTAGCCCAATAGCTCTTCGTCCGTGGGCTGTGCTTCATGCTCAGCTCCATCAGGCCTTGTTCTGCTGAGTGTTTTGGGGTGTTTTAGTGTGTATATTACCTAGTGTTTTGGGTGAAAACACTCCTCACACCTAAAACACTCCAATCCCTCTCAATACCCTTCCACACCAAAAACACTCCATCAGATGTAGTTGTTTGTTACAAGTGTTTTGCAGACAAGTGTTTCAGCAACAATTAAAAATGTGATATTTTTTCACAGAACCATAACACATAAAAACTGATCTATTTTCACAGTATTTGAACACGCAAAAAAACCTGATCTTTTTAAACATCATGTGAGCACACAGTTCAGCACAACATTAGAAACAATACAGGCAGGTCTAAACACACAAAAACCGATTTGTCCTCACGCAGCCTTACATGAACAAAAAACGAGCAACATCGTCTCATGCAGATTTAACCATCAGAGATGACAATACATAAATAGTCTCAAACTGGAGCCCAAAGTAACAACGCTAGAATTTATCGTTGCATACAGTCCACAACAAATATAACCGAAGCATTGAAATTTTGGTTCACAAATAGGGGCTTTGACGACTTGTTCTTCTTCAACACTTTTGAATCATTCGCATCATGCAGCAGCCTTCTATGCTCTCATGCTTCTTAAGCTCAAAGCTACGAAAGAAACATCATATATGAGTACATCAATTGAAGTGCCATAGCATTGCAAACAAAGAAGGCTATTTAAAAACAATTGCATATTCATGATGCACACTATTCCCTGTTTCTGGTAAAGAAGTACCGCAATAGTGAACAGAACCAGCAGCCTATTTAAAAACAATTGCACGACAAGTTTATCTAGTACTAGATGAACTTAAGAATAATTGCAGGACAAGTTAATACGGAGCGAGGCTAAGAGCGATAAATCATGAAAAGAGGAAAAGCAGGTTGGATTCTAGTGTAGCAAGACTTGTTATGTAAAGATACTACCTAGACAAGCATGCAAACCAGAGTACTAGGCGACCATGTAGTGCAGCTTGTACAGAAATATATTCTGAAGATCAGTTTTGCTTCCTTCTTTAGAGCATCTCCACCGGGGGCCTCTAAATGTGTGTCCGGCACCCCCCCCAATTGGGCCTCCTTTGGGGGGTGCCGGACATGTGTCCGGGCAACATTTAGAGGCCGCCCACAGCGGTACTCCCCAAAGGGCCACCCCCAAACGCGCGCAAATTGTCGAACACCTCGGGGGCGTTTTAAAAACATTGTGAGCGACATGAAATTTAATCGATTCGAAGTTAAACGATTCAAATTTAAACTAAACGATTGAAATTTAAACCCTAATCTAAACCCTAAGCCCTAAGCTAAACCCTAATCTAAACTCCGCCGCCTTGGCCTGCCTTGTCGTCGTAGCGGGGCGCCTGTCCTGCCAGGGAGGCCTTCTGGCTCTCCTGGGCTAGGCGCGAGCGGACACGCCTCTCCTGCCGGAGCGCGCTCGCCGCCCGGCGCATGTCGAGGCTTTGATTTAGTCCGTGCATACCAGGTACGCAAAATGCTATTATACTATCATCGCTTATGTAAGTATACTACACAAACCGTCTGCAGCTTAGCTAATCCTAGGTACCCTTGGTGTACTAGTATGAAAAAGCAAGAACGGAGTATAGACACTGACTAGTAGTATAGGCCAATACAAGATTGTGAATACCAGTAATATTTCGTGGCTCTCCATTTTAATTTGCTCATACGGAGCTAAGATTTTGCTGCAATTTAGCTCTCAAGGCATTGGATCACATGATCATGCACTGAATCTCAAGGAGACGGACCAAAATTACACTACAACGACGTTCAGCAACCAAGCAATGTCAGCCAACAACCAGATGCTGCCCAGCCCGGCAGATCTACACCTCACACCAACGCACCTGGCACCTGAGAACTAGGTCTAGAGAGGAGGGGCGAGGAAGAAGACGTATCTGAGAGAAGTCCAGCCTTCCAATGGAGAAGCAGAGTTGCGGGAGGAGCTGGGCATTGGCGGTGGTGCTGAAGAGCGGTGTCATCGTCGGCAGCGGCAGGATCGAAGAAGGCGTCGCAGGAACGAGAGAGGGAGGCACCGGGAGCAGAGCAAGCCGTCTACGTCGGGGCAGAAGTCGGCGGCGGCGTCGACGCCGGCGGAGGGGACGAGCGTCTTCGTCGCCCCTGTGCCGCCAGAGCTGCGCCTCGCTCGCGTCACGGCAAAACGCGAGGGGGTACTCGCGTTTTCATTCCCGTCCAACCCGACGTGGTTTCTGGTGGTTTCTGGGGATTAGCCGGGCTTAGACCTTCCGAACCTGGCCTGTCGAACAACGTTCGCGTGTTTCGTGGTGTCTTTAGTTGGCCCGGGAATTTACACTCAAAGACCGGCCGAAACACTGCTCCTCAGGTGTCGTACGGTAAACTGCTACGGGAATTGCGATTATGGTTGCTAAAAAAGAAGTGGGATTTGAGAATAGGGATTAGGAGCCGAGGAGCGGTGTTTAAAAAAACAGCCCGCGCGACGTGATGTTGTGACCTTGTTGCGTGATTTCATTGCGAGAGCTAGGACAGACGTCCTCAATACTCAATAGTCCACTAGAGAGATCATTCCGCCAATCGATTTGCCTCAGTTTGACAGTTTGGCTTTCGGTGTTCAGCCAATGCCGCAACGACGTCGCAGATCAAGTAGCAACTATTAATTGAAGATTTCATTTCATGAAATATCTGGACGGACAATGCTTTTTGGTTAGAACATGTGGTTTGATTATCATTTTGGTTTCACATTTACTCTTTTTCATAATATTTGATATATTTCTAAATATCATGCGAAATAGCATATACTGAAGTTATATAGTTAAGTGGAAGTATCGTTTGGTTTTATTATTAGTTATACAATTTTGAAAAATTAAGCCCCCCTTTGACAATTCGCACCGGGGCCCCCAAATCCTGGAGACGGCACTGGTCCCCTCCAAGGTCGATCACCGGGATGGCCGGCGCCTTTTCCTGGCCGGGAGCGGGGATGGCTGGCTCCCGTGTCTCGGGTTCGTGCTGGTCGTCGGGGACAGTGCGGAAGATGCGGGGCACGTGTGTGACGCCAGAGGCGACGAGGCCATGGACTCCGGCAAAGGTTGCGTCCAGCGCGCGGAGCTGGGCTGCGCGGTCGTAGGCGCCCGACATGGCGATGGACGTGCTTGGAGCTCGGTGGTTGGTGGCGTGTCAGCGTGCTCGGTCGGATTGCTTGTTCTTATCTGCTACTGGCGAGCAGGTAAGTGTACTTGTCGCTTCCTAGTAGCTGCCGGAGCCGGTGCTAGCTGGAAAGTCCGCGGCGACAGCAACTGAGAACAGAAGAGAGAGCACCGGCCGACGGTGATGGTTGCCGGAATCAAATCTCTAGACATATGGCCGGCCAACGATTTCCTAATTAAGAATTGAGTTAGTCGACACTCGACACATGGTCAGTACGGAAGCATGCTACCCTCACAATGTAAGTTTAGTTTGGTGAAAATGTTTATAATTTGAAACAGAGGCGGTAGCACTTACTCCCTCTGTTCTGAATTAATTGAGTCAATTAATTAAGAACGGAGGGAGTAGTACTGAAACACAAGTATACTAGCGAGTTAATCATCACGACCATTGATCAACAGCGTACCAGTGGCGGATCTAGGATTTTTCCGTTGGGAATGCCGCACACAAAAATTGTTGGCCATTTCGATAAAATTTATGTACCAATTTAATAAATAATTAAAATTTAATAAATTTGCATTGTATTACGTTATAAAAGCAATTAAAACACATACTTATAGTCTGAAATGCGCATAAAATAAACTTACGGTATTACTTCTTTGACTTTTCTGGCCTACGCTTTCTTAAGGACATGAAAGTCTCCATTATGTCATCTTCATCCACCTCGACGAAAATATCCCGCTAAATGTATTTGACTAGACAATCATTCAAACGACTATCACCCATCTTATTTAAGAAGCAATTTCAGAAGCAAGTAACCCACATCATGCACTTTATGTCTCTTCGTTTCAACAAGTTTAACTAAGAGGTCAATAAGATTTTCTAGACCTTAAAAGGTTTCATCTTGTCTCGTGTCATCAATGTAATTATCAAGTTGTAATTCAAGCTTTAGGAAACAATTGACCGGGAAATGAATTCAGCGTGGATGTGGTAACCGTGCGCGGGTGGGCATGTCAGTAAACCATATCATACACTTTATGACACGAATTTTGTTTGGCTATTGGAATTAATGACCGTGGGTGCGGCCGTCGGGCCCGAGATGGTTACGCCGACGGCCCTTTGTACGCCGACGGCCGGTGGAGTGGCTGCCCTAGCTCGGCTTGTACGCCGACGGCCCCGACATTTGGCCGTCGGCGTCTTGTACGTTCCCGTAGTGGTGCGTGCATGTCAGTTACAGCGTCCAATTTTCTTTGCGTGGTTTAGCGGGATCGCTTCCGCGCGGGATGGCGTACGACGGACCAGCGAACACGGACACCAACTGAGCTTTGATACAGAGCAATGAAGATGTGTACGTATGGTCATCCAGATTTAGAAGTGTTAGGCGTATTATGTATCTGTTGTTAATATCTTAACCTAATTGGTTACCACCTTGTTATCTCTGATTATACGGAGTACATATCAGATGCCACGCTATCGTCCAAGCGTTGAGCAATTCCCCCACAATTACCGACCGGACGAGTTTTGGATGGATTAATTGTTCCTCCCAAGACTGATTTTTATTTATTTATTTGACATTTTCAGATTTGAATTTTAAGTTTTGTCCAAGAAACTCGTCTAATAACTGACTAACCGACCGGTCATTTCCGGTAACCATGGTTAGACGATATCCCGGACTCCCGATATTTTTCCCGTTCCAGTATCCAAATCCTTGCACACAATCAAGACCGTCGGTGTGGTGTTTGTGCTCTACATTCCTAAACCTATTTGAGATCATCCCTTGGAGGGTGAATCTCAAAATTTATACTAAACTGGAAATTGTCCTCCAAGAAAATGCATTGCATAGTTGAAAGTTCTTATTGAACTATTACCAAACTTATAAATATTTTTCATAGGCCAAAGCCGACAGAGTAGAAATGCCCGACATAATCTGTGATGAGCGTTTCCTTGTATAGTGGCGGCTTCTCCTCTGATAGTAGCTCCTTAATCGGGGCGTACACGCTCGTTGCTCGCGGATGGGTTGGGAAGCACGCGATCGAGACCCTCGGGGCGGCGTTCTTCGCGATAATCCTATGCTCCACGCTCTTGAACTTGTCATTCGAGATAATCTGGACATGTGTGCACGTCAATATTTTTCAAAAGACTAAACATTAACCTCGTGTTCTTGGTTTGTTTTGGTCGCACATGCCTGTAAGAGATCGCTGATGTTGACAATGAACGCTCTGGGAATCGGCTCTACGTCGACCCACCGGTCATCGTGGATGACCTGGAGCCCACCGACACCGTCCTGGAGGAGCACCGTGAGGAAGCCGGAGTCAGAGTGGCGGGGTGTGCCGATAGCGAGCTCGGGCTCGGGACACGGCGGGTAGTAGTGGCAGAGTATCATCTGGCCCTGGTGGCACCCCATGTCAGCCAGATGACTGGGCAGCAGTCCAAGTGCCTCTGACAGTAGGCCGAAGAGCGTGTTCCAAAGTTTCTTCATGTGCTCCGCGTAGTCCAAAAACACGTCACTGCAGGTATATTTTGTCAAAGGTGATTCTTCGACGAGGGTGGGGACTAGCTGACACACGTACCGGCGGCAGGAGTCCGGCATGTCGTCGGCGGCGGGAGGGTCGGGTGCGACGCGGATATAGAGGGTGTCGCGCCAGTTTGCCACCTCTGACTGGTGGAGGTTGAAGTTGCAGTTATATTTGACGGGCCTGGCCGGGTCGCGTGTGTAGAGGCGCGCCTTGTCGGTGCCCTCGCCGCCGGGGGCCTCGTGGAACGCCCGGGCCGCGTCCAGCGCCGCGGCCATCGACTCCGGAGGCACGCCGTGGCCCGTCACCTGGAAGAACCCCCACTCCGCCGCGGCGTGTCCCACGGCGGCCACCACCGCCGTGTGGTCGCCTCCTAGGTCGATCACCGGGATAGCCGGCGACGGCGCCGTTGCTTGGCTGGGGGCTGGGACGCCTGCCTGATCCCGTGTCTCGGGCTCGTGCTGGTCGTCGGGAATGGTGCGGAAGATGCGGGGCACGTGCGTGACGCCGGAGGCGACCAGGCCGCGGACGCCGGCGCAGGTGGCGTCCAGTGCGCGGAGCTCGGCTGCCCGGTCGTAGGCGCCCGACATGGCGATGGACGTGCTTGGAGCTGGATGACTGGTGCCATGTCTTCTTATCTGCTAGCTACATGGCAGCTGGTTGGCGATCGAGTAGGTATCGGTCGGCTTTCATGTAGCAGCAAAAGGTCGCTTTCTTGTAGCTTTTGCACTGTCGCGGCTGGGGAAAATATCTAGTATCACTAGAGCCACTGTTGCTGTTCACAGAGGAGGCATATATTCGGGAGTATTTGTCCTTGATTCACGTGGGTGGACTCTTGTCCAACCAAATGCTAGTTGCTACTTTATTAAGTATAGTGTTAGATTAAATTATTGTATTTTGCACCACATTTCTGAGAATGCAACATTCTTTTGCAACATGTTTTTATTGATTCTGTACACTTGTGAAAACAGCTACCAAGATTTCGATAACGCAATTGCAGCAGAAAAAATACAGTGTACGGCGTACACTGTATTTGGAATACTCTTTGCAACATATACATATAATATCATTGCAATATTTTGCACATGCGTACACAACAGAAATAACACGAGTTTGTAGCATTTTTAGCACACATATGCAACAACAAAAAATCCGAGAAAAACAAAATTGTAACCAACGCACAAGATTGAACAAAATCATTGCATTGTAGTAGAAGCTCACAACAAAATCCAAAAGCAATCGAAGAAAAATTGTTGGATGATTAAATCTATGCAAAATATTCCTACAACTAGATTTTTTAAGATATTAATTTTAATATAAATTTGAAAACAAATATACAAATTAATTCATTATAGAAATAATACACCATCGGCTAGAGTTGGGCCGAAACACTGGTTTCGACATTTCTATTGCCAATCTGCACGCGAACCAAACTGGCCCACTGTTTCAGCTCTGCTCTAGCCGAAACCAGGATTCACCGAGTAGGTTAAAACGCTGATAAGCCTAGGCGAAATGTTTCGTTTTCGTGTTTAATACTTTGGTTAAAACGAAAAGCCCTCAACCGAGTTTCAGTTTGAGACAAAATATGCACAAATTATATGTGATTCAACGAAAAGGTTACATTCCCGAGATCGGTTTGGAGTTTCGTCGAATCTAACTTCTTAATATTTGACCGTAGTTCGCACCATTCCTCGACGAATTTGTCAAATTTCGTGGCACTCGGCCGACTGTTTGAAATTTCCTTTCACGACTAGATGGATCTTGCCGTTCCCCACAACTTTTATGTTTATACGGACAAATAAATATTTTCTCTCTAGTAATGCCAAAAAGGATGGGCCCTTCTTGTTGACGCGTCATTTCGCAGGCAGATCTACACTAGTAATGCTGAAACCAATGTTTAGGCCCTACTTTGGCCGACGGTGTATTATATTTGTAATTGAACTAATTCGTGTATTGATTTTCAAATTTGTCTTAAAAAATCCAACAACTATAACAAAAATCATTTGCGTTTATAACACAAAAAACAACAATTCCAACATCAACATTTCCTTGCGCAACAATTTATTTCGAGTAGATTCCTAAATTGTTCGTAACAAAATCATCACAGATTAAACAAAAATCGTATGTGCTTCCAACAAGAAATAATTACCCCTTGGAAGCATCAGCTCCCTGGCTTCGGCCTCGCAACAGCACCGTCAGGACATCGCGCGGCCTCATAGCTTCATCGCGTATCCCCTTGAAGCGTCAATGTCGATTTGCAGCATGCAGGCTTGAGGGACGCAATCCGGCGTGCGATTTCCTAATTAAGAATTGTGTTAGTCGACATATGATCAGTACGGAAGCAAGCTACTCTCCTTTGTTCCACAATGTAAGTTTAGCTTGCAACAAATGTTTATATTGTGGGAGTAGTACTTAGTAATGAAACCCAAGTATACCGGCAAGTTAATCATCATGACCATTGATGAACAACGTACACGTCCATATATATGCAACTAACCCACCAACTTTAGGTTATAAATCATTCATGTATATTTGAATGTGGGTCATTTTTGTCATATCCATTGAGAAGGCATGCTGCATCCAAATCACAACCATCTTTCTTGTTCACCAGCTTCTCAATGACCGCAGTGGTCCTGAGAAACATCCCAATCGTCGGTTTGAACCAATTTTATGACCTCACAAGAAGATCGAACCGGCCAGTTGGTCTTGGTCCTAGTTGATTATTACTCTCAGTTTCTAAATATAAGACTTTATAACTTTTTCTGATTTTACCCTGATTCGGTCCTAAACGAGTGAATCAACGCACTAAAATATGTCTACACACTTATGAAATAGGACAAAACATAAATGATATAAAGTCATATATTTATATTTTGAAATGGAGAGAGTAGTAATAAAACAGGGCGATTACGCTCCTATGCCTCGCTTCTAGTGAGCTGAGAGCATCACCTCACTCACGTGGTACACACACATGGGCCTGGACGCCTGGCCAGCACGCGCCGCGGAAAGAAACAACGACTTGTCAGCTACGAGTGCTCAGCGCACGCTCGCACGTTTTTCTTTGTTTTCCTTGCGTTTTCTTACAATTTAGGGTGAACCATAATAATAATGTACCAAAAAATGAAGGTGAACCAAAGAAACTTATGAATCAAAATTAAAAAAGAACAAAAGTTTAGCCAAAGTAATTGGGTGAACCGTAATAATAGTGAAAAAAATGAATTTAACAAGGTGGAAAATAACTACAAAATGGGTGAACCAAAAATAAAATGGAACCAAAAATCCTGATGAACCAAAAATAATAGAGGACCAAAAAAATAGAGAACCAAAAAGAATAGTGTATCAAAAAGAAATTAAAATTTGGGTGAACCGAAATGGTAGATCAATGGGTTCAAAAATGTTCACGGGTTCATAAAAATAAAATTCAACAATTTTTTAAAAATGTTCAAGGGTTCAAAAAAATCATATTCTTATATTACAAAAAAATAAAATGAAAAAAATTGGGAAATGGAAAATAATAAGGATAATGTAAAAAAAATAAAAAAGGGAACAAAGTAAATTGAAAACTAAAAAAAGGAGAAAGAAGAAAAAAAACTATTTGTCTGTTTGCTTTTGACGCTGAACGCTTAATGGCCCGGCCCATGCGATGGACATGTGCGGGCAAATCGGTACAAGCGCTCACAAAGGCGATAAATAGGGCATGCGCGATTATATGCTGGCCCAACTCATGGTCTTGTGTCTCAAAAAGGCAGTATGGTGGCGCTCACATGACGAATCGATTAACATACGCGCTCACACAATGTCAATGTGTTGCAAGTGATCAAGACATCCATCGTACGTAAATTAGCATCTTGAACAGAGGCTGAATATGTATAACTGTCATTACATAGTGCAAACAGCGAATCTATAGTAAACTAATTTGCCTTGTAATTGCTGCCGGCATAGTAAAATATAATTGTTCATCTGAGCTTAATTCAACCATGGCTGCCTTACTCGGTGAAGAGGATGCGTATGGATGCAATGCATGAATGCATGGTACATGGAAAACAAAAATACACCCCCAATGTATGTGTGATTACAACTACTAATCAGTTGATACCCCGTAACTAGTCAAACTCGTTGCGTAACTCCATGAGCTTAACTTCTCTGGAGCCACACCCATGAATTTTTTTTTTAACTTGCGAGAGACAATAGAAGCTGCTTATGAAAAATCAGCAGCAACCCAACGACTCAGTAACAAGTTTGCCCCTGCACTCTTCCTTAAGAGAACAAGGGTACGCCAAAACTCTGCTATACCTACAACTAGGCTGAACTACATGGCTAATATACTGACCAAATATTAATATGTGACCTATAAAATATATGCAATAAGATTTACCACTTGTTGTGCTAGACTGATGAAACAGGCCGGCATGCATTTAAATGATTCTTTTCAAAAATATGGGGACTACTAGCTAGCTAAGACCATAGTTACTTACTAGACCAGACTACAAAATGGATAATTGGACGTCCACATCCTTAGTTTTACCTGCCAAAATGCACCACTCAACCCATGGTGGTCATCGGCAGCAAGTTAGCATGCAGTTTTCAGTGCAAGGATATGCATATGAAGTAAAAGATGGTGCATGAACAGGCAGAGTTGCTCAAGGCAGCCATGGTCTTTTAGGCTAAGGGCTTCTTCTGATCTGGTGCTGCAGCAGGCATGGAAGAGATGAGCTTATACTGATACTGTGGTGTTGGCGGTGCAGACAGAGCCGGAGCTGCCAGAGACATTGTCATGCCTGCATCAAAGGAAATAAGAGAAACACATTTTAAATCAACACAAATATTTGAATAATTTTCAGTTTGAGAGCAAAGGTCATAGTCTGGCAGAGTTAATGCTAATTTAAAGTACATTTTGCGTCCCTCGGCTATAAGCTGAGCTGAATGGTGGTCTCTTGACTTGAATACAAAATAACATGACTCCTCAACTTTTTAAACTGGAAATTTTTTGTTCCTCTCTTTACCTCAATCAGTTTGATGGATGACGTGATAGTGGATTTACACATGGAGAAGCATGGTCAATGAAAAATTGAAAGAAAAGCGTAAAATCAGATAAATGAGAATAAAAAATTTAAAGTTCATTAAATAACTTGAAAGGACAAACTAATAGAAGTCCTAAAATCTTATTTTTATATCACACTTAGTCAATATGAAGAGACATAATTAATGACCATAAGCTAATTGTACTAGTGCACTAAGATATTAATTTAGCAGTAAAAAAGACTTAAAAACATGAGTTTTTTTTATGAAACTTGCCATAAAACTCAATTCGTAATTGAACGAACTAAAAAATTATATTATTGTGAACAGTATAAGCATGATACTACTCACTGCAGGTTTAGACTTGACTCTAAGTTGTAACTTTTGTATTTTACCAAACCAAGGATCCAATTTTGAATTTCGAAACTTTATAGCATTATGGTAGACGTTCTCTCTGTGTCATGGATTTTATTCAGAATTTTACTACATTATACAAGAATCTTACTAAGAGAAATCTAACCTGCTGCTTGGCCCCCACTACTAGGTTCGAACGCGACCGCGCCGACGAACCGGTGGAGGCCGGACACTGAGGTCGGGCTGCTCTCTGGCGGGGCGCCGACGGCTGCGTACCGGTACATCTGGGCGTAGGGGTGCTGCATCATTCCATATGCAGCGTTGGGGCACACTGGGCTGTACTGGTAGTAGGGGTTGTAGAACCCGGTAGGATCAGCCATAGTTAGCCCCGCCGCCGGAACTGTGGCAGCAGAAACGCCATTGCCACTGTAGACCTGGTACTGTGTTGCTCCGGCCAGCCCGCCGTAGCCCTGATAGTAGGTCTGGTGAAATTTTGGCGCGAGACACGCATTCATATAATTAGAGATGGCACCTAATAATAATTGACAACAAAAAGAAAATCATATGGCGAGAGTCGGCACATAGAAACTTCGTACCATGGGCTGGTAGCTGCAGTCCGAGAAATATGGAGAATACCTGCAAGTTTTCGCCAAGAGAAAAATGATCAGTCAAATGTTTCCTTTTCACTTCCCTTCTTTTTGGTCCATTTTGTGTAATTTCTTAGGACGCCACAGGACTGAAGTATATATTTCCCTTGATTAAGTTAGAACTATATGTAGGTGCATAAGGCACGAGAGCACTTCACACACAATCATGTATACACTACTAGCTACATTCAAGTTGCACTTTCTTTTTGCCAGAGAGAAAGAGAGCGAATACGTGCGAGTAGTATATGCAGGTGTGTGAGCTGTGGGCACATGGAAGCTGGGAGAGAAGCACGTGCATGGACCATGGATGGATGGACGGTGCAACTACCTTTACCCATCATCCATCCAGCAGAGGAGGCAAGCAAGCATGCAACTACCTTTACCAGAAACCCTCCTCTTTACAGCTACTAGCTCGAGCTACCCAGCCCCATCAGCACCGAGAAAGAAAGGTCTTGAGAGAGAAGCAATGGACTATGCAGTGTGCACTACTCACCCGTACATGTTGTAAGCAGGGATCCCTTGCTGGATGCCATGATCCACGAAGCTGGCACCACCGCCACCACCAGCAGCAATGGCAGCGGCTTTCATTGCCCTCGTGTTCATGTTGCTTCCACCATGGACATGGCCTACTGCTGCATATGCACAAGGAACGTACACGGGCGGACAAGTTAGTAATTAAGCAGCAAATAAGTTGGTTATGTACTTGCAGGATTGTGGCGGCGTTAACTGGAATTAATTGGAGTCGACGTGCAATGCAGGTTCTTCTTTCACATATCTTGGCGTAGGTATTCATGAAATCTATGTGTATAATTGTATGTAAAGCTACACATTGTCGGGCTAATGATTGGTCAAGGCTTAACTTAGGATGGTCAAACTGTGCCTTGCATAAATCGACAGAGTCTGGTTATAGTTCAGAGGATGATACCAGTAACAATTTTTGAATAGTACTCCATCCGTTTTTTAATATAAGATGTTTTAACATTTGTCCACATGCACATGTACACAAATGTATGTAGACATGTATTAGTGTGCATGTTCACTCACTTTAGTATGTATCTAAATAATATGTGCAACACGTAAAACATTTTATATTAAAAAACGGAGGGAGTAGCAGATAGCAGAGAGAGAGAAAAATGCTATCGATTCAGGACAGCCGCCCTGAACTTTAGTACATTGGAAGGACCAGCTCCCACGAATAACGAACCGTGCTTGCTTTTTACAGCTTTGCAGAGCTCGGGGTGGGGGCCATGCACGCGAGCTAACCTTTTCATCTCCGGTGAAAACCTGTCGGCTGCATATGCATGCATATACTACTCTTGCTAATTTGATCTAAATTTGCACTATGCAACCAATGTTCTTAAAGCATGACATCGTCCTTGTTAACTTAGCTGAAATTGCATGTGCAGTACTCTCTCCGTCCACAAATACATATGGCGTATGTATTTGTGGGCCGAGGGAATACCGTATGTGTAATGTAACATCGTCGTAGTACTTCAGGATTAATACTCTATACAAATCGTCTTGGGCTCTCCAACATACTCCACGCCTTAATTTGACCGTTTACAAGGTCTCCAACGAACACCTTAATTTGACCATTTACCCCCTATGCGTGTACTTCTTATTACATTGCATATGTATATTTTTTGTACAACAAGAATTATGTTTATTATATAAATAATAACTTCTAAAATATTATTTTTGGTGTTACAAATGTGGATATTTAAAAAGAAAAATTATAGTGATCCAAAGTTACACAAGCATTAAGTTAATAATGCTCGAGAATTAGCATCTGTCGCGAGTGACGTTTGAGGAACCAAATCAGATTTTGTTCTAGATTGATTCAAAACAAGAAAAGAAACACAATTTGTGAAAGTAGTGCAATCTCAACGGAGAAAAATATACCAACGAATAACAAGCGAGAACCACCACGTATATATTGTGCGCAACTTAATTAGTAGTGGAAAATTAAGTAAGCATTCTTTACAAGCTAGCAGCTGGCATTAGTATCAATTAGCATAAAATGATACACGCCTTAACGCTGCAACTCTACCTAAAATGCCAAGTCGGGAACTTTGCACCATCTGGTACTCTCTGATCGTCCACAGTTCCACAGTTCGAGATGCATGCTTGATTAATCAAATTGACAGATCTCAATTTGCAAACTAATCAAATGGTCAACGACTACCATCAGCGAAACAAGGATATGTGCACGGTGCTAGCTGAACCAATTACATAATTATTTTTTGAGGTTTCAATTACATAATTATGTGCATTATAACAAGCTAATTAAAGCAATCAGTTAGGTATAATGAATTAGTTACTTAATTACCAGGAAGATACGGCTGCAGATACGGCGAGAGTTGCGCCTTGGACCTGTGGACTCCGAGGTAGGCGAGGTTGCAGTTGGCCCTCCGGCCGTCGATCACCGGGTACGGGTCCAGGCACGCTCTCATCGCCGCCTCCGGCTCCCGGAACGTGACCTAGGCCCAATCAGGGGAGATTAAGCAACGGAATTGCTGAAGATGAGTTGGGCAAACATGAAACTCACGAATCCGTAGCCCTTGGATCTGCCTGTGCTCTTGTCGGAGATGACGACGGCCTCGAGGATCTCGCCGAAGCGCTCGAAGTAGCCGTGTACACCCTCCTTGTGCGTCTCCCACGCCAGGCCCCCCACGAACACCTTCGTCAGCGTCGTGTCGCCCGTCGCGGACATCGCCGCCTGAGCCGACATGATCAGTAGGCGTCTGCTACTTCTTCTTCGTCTAGCTAGCTCCGGCCAGCCTTGGTCTCGCTAGCTTGATCTGTCTCTAGAGAGGATGGATCCACCAACCGAGAGAGAACTATTAACGAACGCTGTGTGATGTTTGGGAGAGGTGAAAAAAGGGCGAGGTGGGATCGAGGCTTGATGTGCAAGGGGTCGAAGGAAAGGAAAGCAACCAACCCTAGATAGCTAGCCTGGTTATAACCTGTGCTTCAGCTCTAAAGAGAGAATTAGAAAGAGATCGCTGGAGGGGATAGGGAGGAAAGAGATCGAGGAGAAAGAAAGCGAAAGCGAAAGCTAGCAGCAAAGGGAAAGAAATCGACTAGCTAGGCCTAGGAGTAGGACCCTTCCTTGCATGTTGGAGTAAATATACCATGTAAATAATCTCTCTCAGACCTCAATCTGAAATTTGCTCGTTTTGGAAGCCAATACGGTCTTCATAATATACTCCCTCCGTTTCAAATTAATTGGCTCAATTTTAGTACAACTTTGTACTAAAACTACGTCAATTAATTTGTAACGGAGGGAGTACTAGCTAGCTTTGACCATTCATTTTGTGTTATAATATGTTTATGAAACGGGTTTTGCTAATTAATCCTCTATCAAGTCAATCGTGGATTTTATAAGTCCCGGTCGATGTGTCTATCCTACTCCATCCAGTTTTTTGGGCACAACCTCAAAATAAATAGTACCAAAATTCCCCACCTTCTGAGCACAATTACATTTAATTCATTCTCAATCGGCGGCTGGTTACCTCTCTCCACCAATGCATGCAAGATTTTAGCCTCAATAAGCTAACACCTTGGACCAAAAGATTTGCAAATTGAAACCTAAAAACTGGGAGGGAGGGAGTATGTTAAGATCGCAACTAAACTCTAGCTTTGACCAGAGCTAAACAGGTTTTCTCAGTTGCCAAGATTTAGATTTTTGCAAAATTAATTATATGTAATTTGGGAAAATTAATGACATGAACACTTAAGCTGTTAGCCCTAATAAATAGTTTAAGTCTGATGAGAACCCCAAAGTGATCACATCCATCATGAAAATGACACCATGAATCTAAAGACATATATCAACGCACATCTAGCTCATCAATAAAAAAAGTCCATAAGAAGAAGAGAATTGTAAACCGATCTTATCAAGGAAAAAAAAGCTGGAAAAAATTGATGAGTGGGAGAGCAATACATTAACCTCTTCTTTCAGTTGACAGCTACCCACACTAACACCTTTGACTTTTAGTTAGCGTGTCGTCAGTTTTCATTATTATCGCTCCCAACACTGATTACGTAACATATACAGTGATCATATATATGGTACTTTTGTGGTTGACTCTTTCGAAGTAGTGGGCAAACACATTCATGTTAGCTATACCTTTTGTTTTGGTGCGTATTTGCTTGGCTTTATTTATTCATGTGTTTACTTTGGATTCTATTTGTCAAATAACTTTTGATCCACGTAAATGATTATTACACCCATGGATGGTGGATTAAAAAAATATGCCGCATAAATAATAATTTATGTATTTTTTATAACAGTAGTAATATATACTATGTACCAAAGATATGTGTGCATGTATAGTATAGGCTATGTATGGCCCATGCATGGGATGAACTTCCTAATTGTACACTTATCTCCTATTTTATAGATGTAGATTTGACCTATTTTCTTTAGATGTAGGCTTCAACTTTGATCTCACCTAACTTGCCGTCAACAATGGCTTTTAAGGTACAACATAATATCCGAAGTCCTCTACTTCTCCAATAGAAAAGTATTCAGGAAGCTTTGCGTAATTAAAAAGAGAACCAACACAAATTTATAACATTCTTTTTGCCCAAAAGTCAATTGATGCACATATGTTCTAGCTGTTGGTTTTATCTGAAACTCTCTTACGAGATAAAGTTAAAACCAGTAACGACTGTACCTAAGGTCTCTCAGCCAAAAAAAGTCAACTGATACACATATGTTCTAGCTGTTGGATAAATTAAGCAAGCACCTAGGCCTCCCAGACAAAAAAAAACTCAGTGTATTTAATTTGGTAAATCTGATGTGTGCGCGTGTATGTGAGCATCTGCGTCAGTGTATGTAATTTGGTAAATCTGATGTGTGCGCGTGTATGTGAGCGTCTGCGTTTGTCTCAAAAAAAAAATTGTAAGGAAAAACAGACCAAAAACCTTGAGCTTCAGCCGTGATGGCAAATTGGCAATCGCAACGAAACTCTAGCTTTGACCAGAAATAATAATCCAAGTGGATTAGATGTCGATGGCCTGCCAAAAAGCGAGGGCAAACCTTTATTCAGCAGCTTAGTATAATACTACATCAGGGAGCAGGCTACTCTGGTATTATACACTTTAGCCATTTGACAGCTGTGTTCCTGCAGGCCCCACAAGCTTTCCTTTTTGACCAATAAGATGAGGGCACTTTTGGAAACATCATACGAAATTGTTTCAGTGCATTTGGTGACATAAAAAGCTTCAGATAGGATCACTAGAAATGTTGCTTCAGACCAAAGCCTCTGCCTGCCCACTCTGTTCTTTCAGGCTGCAGATTTCAGTGATATCAGCCGGGAAGATTGCATCACCCTGGGAGGTTGGTAACAGCACAAAGTTGTGCATCACCAAACCACCGTTACACTGGATTCTGACTGAACTTAGCAAAGGGAAATATCAGGGTCATTTTTAGCATGCAGCACACCGCATGAAATCTGAAGGACCTACGGCAAAAAATGTGGTAAAAATGCCAGCTCTCTTGGCTACTTTGCTGATGGCAAACAGCACGTGATGCATTGAAGAGGATGCTGGCGATGGAGGTGTTGACACAGTTGATGGCTGTAGCTTGTAGGCAGAGGAAGGCCATGGTGCTGCCGGCATCACCGTCCAGGTCTCTATCGAGAGAGACAGGATACTCTTCTTGTGGGATATGCAGGATGCCCACCGAACAACGCAGCCAGAGCTGCTTGAACCCGCTTGAGCAAATGTGGCAGCCCAGCAGCGTTAATTGGGCTTGGTTTGCAGGGCGGGACAGCAGCTTAGGGGCGACCGTGCCGGTCCACTAGCACCCATAGTGATTGAGCACATTAACATCGTCTAAAGAACTGTCAGGTCTATCTGAAATGAACAGAGATATCCATGTCATAGTGTGGTGGTTCAGTCTGAAATGAAGCAATTCCAACGCTCTGATAGTGCCACGAGAGGTAACTGGAGCTTGCTTCCCTAGAACACCCTATGATCAGGTAAAACATTGTCTTCAGAACGGTCTATAACATCTTCAGTCACAACATCATTGACATCGGATTCACTACTAGAACCATATTCTGCATCAGACTCAGATGTACCCATGATGTCCATATCAGAAAATTCATTACTAGACAGATGAGGTCCTTGGTCCTTTCCATGATTATTTAACTCCTCCTTTTCTAGTGGAGAAGCTTCCCTACCATCACCCTGAACCAGATCAGTATTTTGGGGTTGTGGCTTTCCATAAAGTGCAACATGCCGATAGTATAGTTCGAGCTCCTTCTCAGATACTGCAATGAAACGCCGAACTGTCTCCAGCGATTGCTCATACTTTGATTTTTCAAGTGCCTAGTGATAAAGCAAGTCTGATATCAGTGGCCATTTGAAAATATATAGACATAAAGAGTCAGCCTGATGGCTAATAATCACAACTAAATACATACAATAAACTTAGAGCAGTGTTTTTGGCTATATGAACCGGGAACAGACTGCTGGTATGGTGCTGATATTTTTTTAATGGATATTAACTGCTAAGCCATGTTCAAGCGTATAGCGTTAAGAATCTTCCAGTTTACAATGATATTTGTGTTTTGTTGTACTCCCTCCGTTCCAAATTATATATTTTTTTAGATATTTCAATATGGACTAAATACGGACTGAAATGAGTGAATCTACATACCAAAACGCTTCGGAACGGAGTAGTATTAAGTATAAATTATAGCGACTTGTTGATTTTTTTCTTAGTCTTCTATTGCTGCTAAAAGTAAATTTTTAAAAGCTACACCTATAGATGATTATAAGCAAATCGTTGCAATCCATGGACAAAAAGCAGAAAGTTAACAAAGTAGCAAAAGGAAAATTCTCTGCAATTTCTACTTGCTACAGTACTCTGGCTGAACAATAGCAAGCATCAACTTGAGACAATCAATGGTAACATAATAAACCAACAACAGATCCTACCTACCTTTTTCTTTGACAGTGTATCAATTGGTGACATGACATCTGGCTGAACATAATTTTTCCCTCGGTAGAAGACTATGGTGTCATTTCCAACAACATTAATAGGAACACCACCACTCAGACGAGCTATCTCACTTGCATACTCCTGGATTTGCCCTGGTTTGCAGGGCTTACAGATGACCTTCACAGTCTCATGTTTCTTCCAGTGCAAATGCATATTCAGGATTACACCCCCAAAAACTCCCCGCCTTCCAATTGGGACATAATTCGATTTTTTCTGTGAAACTTTCTTCAAATAAAATCTTTCCTCGCCATTGAGATCATCTGGTTTAGCCACAGGGCCTTGAGCTTTCGCAACCTCATACCTCTTTAGCTTCTCAATCAACATAGCTTCTTTTAATTTGGCCTGGAAGAGAAACAATGCATAATAATTAATCTTCTATGAAACAAAATGAGAAGTTAAGAACATAAATGTTAACCACTTAAGTGTTCCATTTCATGGTAATGAAAGTTCCGTTCAATCAAAGCTAAATATGAATTCCCCAAACCTCGAAGAGCATGGTGTCATTACAAACAATATTAAATGGACTATCACAGTATAATATGAACCAGCCCAGTTACGATAAGAATACCTACCAATAAAGTGACACTAGGAAAGTATAATTCTCATAGGATGAAGTTTGTATTATTGAAATAGTTAGTAGCATTTAGCAAGTCATATTTATAACATAGAAAAGCAAGGAAGCGACCTCTTTTTGAAGGAAACTGCATAATGCATTAAAATGCTTCAGCAAAGAAGTAACCAAGCAAATCACATAGGCAAAAGTAAACAAGGCTAACTTGTTCATACCTTCTCAATCTTGTATTTGAGCCGAGCTTCAGCTGTAGGAAATTTCTGCTTTATCTTTTTTCCCTTGGGTCTGATGCGCCGTGGATCATTTTTATTGGCCTCCTTCCTCTTCTGCTTTTCCCGCTTCCTCTGAAGCTTCAAACGCCTCTTTGTCTGAAACCTCCCCTTCTTGGAGGGCTCCACCTCTTCAATCTCAAACTTGGGTTTCCCATCTTCAGACAAAACAAGATTCACTGACTCATAGCTAGCCCATCTAATGCCCCATGAATTCACAAATGGATAAAAAGGGCTCAAGCATTTGCCAGGGAAAACAACATCAGTTCTGCAATAAGTAGAAATGGAAGATATGAGAAAAACTAAATTCAACATATCATGGATCAAATAGGATACTCAATACAAATACGCTATGTCCTATGTCCTTGCAATACACTTCATACAATAATCTGAGTGACTTAGTAGGAAACACATGACTCATCAGGGATATATATTACAGACCTCAGCAAAAACAGTTTTATTGTAGGTAAACTGGTAAAGGCATTCAAACTTACACAATCACGGGAATTTGGCTACATGGTTTTACAAATCAGCTGCAACCGATAAATTGTGACATTGCATGTTCAAACAATTATATAAGTCCGGGCCATGTTGGCTCCTCATGTATATGTATGTATGCACAGAGCTGAGGATTCAGAATGGTAAGAACCAATCAAAGGGTTTGGCTACCTGAGAGCTGGAAGGGAAGGTGAAAGTAGTGTCTTTTGGCATGGATTAAGGAGAGTGAAAGAAGCGGCAAACTTTCTCAGATTTGAACGTGACAGTAGACGGATTGCCATTGCCCACTACTCCTTTCACATTGCAATGTAAGTTTCAGTGAGGCGATGCCATCTGATCCAAAATATCAACACTGGCCTGCAAGAAGATTAAAAATAACAGTGTCTTAGTGTCAGAAGTAACACACTGAAAGAGTCAAAGAGTTGGCCTGATAAAGTGCAGAGATGCCACCCTGGTATATGCCGTTGGCCTAATAAAAAACCAAACACACAAAAAGTAGTACAATTTCATATACAGCATGCCTAGGGGTACCAATTTTCGAAATAAAAATGAACTCGTTCCCTACTTCCCGTTCACAAAAAGCTATGGCTTATTTTTACCAAATAAGAGCACAATAAGTTGCAAATAATGTTGGAAAATCTATTCATAATGTTCCTATTTTCGGATTGAGAACAAGAAGATCAGCCATGCTAATAAATAACTGAAAATCGTAACGAAATCTGAACCGAAATCTTTACAATGTACTAGTAACAAACTAGAGAAAGGGATTGTTTCTCTCCCCGTTTCTTCCCCGGTACTGTGCGAGAGAGGCGAAAAGGGAGCTTTCCTCTGCTCACCCTCCCGCCGACGGCCGATCTGCTGGTCCCCTCCCTCTCCGGCCGCCGTTGCGGTGGCGGGAGAGTGGGGGGACCCCGGATCCGTGCCTGAGGCGTGTACAGAGTAGAGTAGCTGTTTCGGGTGGCGCTGGCGAGGTGGTGGCGGCGGCGTCATCGTCGAATAATGGTTCTGGCGCTCGATCCCCTCCCCGACGAAGCCTCTGGCGGAGTCGGCGGGCTGCCGGAGTTGGGTACTTGCGGATCTGTCGATCCGGCGAGGTTTGGTGCTCTCTGCGGGTTCGCTGTTGCGGAGACGGCGTCCTGCGTGTTGAGCTTTTGTACTCTGTTCTTCTCTCCGTCTTGGCAGGGTGGGCTCTGGCCCTGCCGTGGAGGAACTGGAGGTGCTGCAGCCTGGCTCCGGCGGTGCTCGTCGGGTGCTGTGGTTGCTTGTACAGGAGCGTCATCGGTCGGAGGTGGATCCAGTGCAGGGGAGATGGCGCGTTGGAGTTGGAGGGCGGAGCGTCTTCGCCGACGTTCGTTCATCGTGTCAAGTTCCGGCGTCTGACGGCGGGCGGCTCATGCGGATTCTACAAGCGTAGAGGTGCTCTTCCTTCCTCTGTGGTTTGCGGCGTTGCTGCTTTTCCTTCGCCGGTGATGTCGGTGGTGGAGAACGGCGACGGCTGCTGTGGTAGTTCAGCGTTTTTGCGCTGTTGTGCTGGATTTCTTCCTCTGGCAGTTCTTGCCTGTGTATCGTTTCTGTACGTGATCTTCCGATGAATATATGCAGGCTTGACATTTCAAAAAAAAACAAACTAGAGAAAGAAAAACAAAGTCACAACAATTCAGCATAGTCAAATCAGTAATAAATCTAGCACCTGATCACAAGAGATTCGCTTCACCCGAGCGAGCCTATCACACATTCGTCAAGAAAATGTGTGATGTTCTGATTGCTACTAGCCATGGAGGGTACTGATTTATTGGACAAATGCAAGTATTTTTTTGGGTCTCTGGCGTCGTGTATTTCCAACAACAAAAATCCTAAGCTAACACGAACTGAGATATTAGAATAAAAAAATTGCGAGATTCACCTATTGCGGAGGTGGCAGCCGGACCGCGCCTCTCGGGCAACCGGCGTCTCCGCGTCGGCGCAGATCGCGATTCTGCAGGCAGCGAGAGCACACGCTTTGGCGGGGAGGAGGCAGTGGGAGGATCTGGCGGCGAGAGGAGGGGTGGGCGGGAGACGAGAAGTGGAGGGCGGGCTAGTTCGATGTCGCCGCCGAGCGGGAGCAGAGAGCAAAGGCGGCGGAGCCGCACCGGAAAGAGAGTCAGAGTGAGATGATTTTGCTTTTGTTTTTAGTCAGAGTGAGATGATGAGGATGGGCGACACTCCTCGGGCCTAAAGTCCACGTCTGGGCCTTGTTTCATGGGCCCAATCGGGCTTCTATGACGGTTCAAGCCGAAGATGAATCGGCGTCGGCGGTGAACGAACTGTTCTTATTTAGCCGAGGCCTCCTCTGCTCCTCCGCGTTCCCGTTTCTCTCGCCAGTTCTTTCCGCCGGAGAAGCCAGAGATGGCTGGCGCTCGCGGCAAGCGGCGGCCCCTAGTCTCGCGGTGGGAGCCTACCCCTAGGCGTTGGCGCGCCGGTCGAAGCGGGAGCGCGAGGAGGCACGTGCAGCGAAGCCGTCGGTCTCGACGCTGTCGACGCCGCTGCTCACCGTGGAAACCATGCACCTGAGGCAAGCCTGCGCCCTTCGCAGCCGCAGGGTCTTCGTCCCCGATCACTGGAAGCCCGGGCCTCCGGTGTACTCCAAACGGTGAGCCCTACCCTACAATTTCCTTTTTTTCTCTCCTCAATTCCAGGGTTTTAGATGCCCCAAACGCATAGCAAGTTGTTCTGATGTCGGGCACATTTTAGTTTCTTTGGTCCTGGTTGGTATTAATAGTATATCCTAGTACATCAGTAGTATGAAGACTGATAACGACTTCCCAACACTTGATTGAGTGTTAACTGTTTCTGCATTTTTGTAAACTGAACTGTTTCTGCATATTTTTTCTTCACAAAGCTATGCACTGCAAGGCATGAGCCTTGTTTTTTTTCTTAGATCATTGGTAAGGATCCCACTTATGTCCCACTTTTAAGTTTCTTCAAATCCAGAAGTCCATTTTGGGGTACAAACTTGCTTCTTATGCAAATAAGAAGTTATGGCTGCTGACGTATATAAATATTGATAGTTTTTCTTTGAAACTAATATAAATATTGATAGTCTCTTGCTAGCTCTTGTGCTTCAAATAATACAGGGTTCTGATAAGAGCATCAACTAGGAAATGCATGTACTTTATCACCCTCTTTAATGTAATATTCTTGTGACTCTTGTCTGCATTTTTTTTTTGTCCAAACGTGTCGGCGAAGAATGCTTATAACTGATATTGACTCAGCTCTACCTTGCAGGAGGAGCCAATGTATGACATATCACCGCAGACCCCAGCATTGCCACAAGGCACTGCAGAAACTGCTCTACAACACTACAACCGGCTAAACAAGGTTCGTTCTCGTAAAAAAAAACTCACACTTACTATTTATACATTACCCATCTGAATGCCCACTTGTTTGAGTGAACTTGACAGCAGGATGAGCATGAGCTTGTCAAAGCAGTGGACAGCGTCACCTTCTTCTTCAGCGGCGTCTGGATGCATGTCAACTTCCTTGCTAGGCTCAGAGGGGGCACCACCTGTGTTGAGCTTGTTCCAAAATATTTCTTCGCTGAACTGAGATCGTTTCCGAATCAGGAAGGGTTCTCATGCGTCTCCTGCGTTAAGATGGACCCATGTGTGCTGATTACTTGATTTACATAAATTCTCTCTCTGCTCAACCATTTCTCTGTTTTTTTGTTCTTTTTTTGGTTGGTTGCTGCGCTTGTATGACTCCTAGTATGCCTTGCTCATTGTAATCATGCCCCAAAAGATTGCCATGGTTAATAACGAAATTAGCATTATTTTTGGCTGTTGATCTCTAGGTCTGTGCACGTTTGCACTTTGCATTAGTTGAAAAAGAGTTATAGGTTTGACTATTATCAGTTTGTCACACTTGCATGAGCTGTTTCTATGATTATGTATTTTGGCACAAGATGATCCACAAGGAGCAATTTTGAACACTGGCTTCTTTCATGCAGATGATCCTAAAACAGCACCTGTTCGGGGTTGTGGGATCTGCCAAGGCCGGATCTTCCATCCTGCCACCGGAGGACACCGAGGTGATCTGACTACGCATCCTTTTCACGGTGAAAACAAAAAGGGAAAACCAGCCCCCGAAACGGCGAAGGACCTCTTTGATTTGTGGATCCGCAAAATACAGGAATGAAAATATGTAGTATTGAATGTCGTGTCTCGCTGAAGTCATAGTTTGCCCTTTACAAGGTGCTCAATGTAGAGAATCGAGAAAAGGTTTATGTCATTTTTCCATGATCAATATTAATTAGAATTTCTACATATAGCCCAAAACTTTATTCAGGACCTTCTCTTGATGTATGTATACTTGTCTAGTGCTGAGCAAGTGTGCAGTCTGATAATCTTGGTCCTTGGGCTTACTGTTAACTATCTGTCGTGCACGTAAGTCGTAAGGGCATGCACAATGGTGGATAAGACGGTCTTATCTTATACCTGCCATGTAATCTAGATATGATGAGAAAACATGATGTACAATGGGTTATTTTTTTAGTCTTACCTGATTAACCAGATATCTCTAAATTTTTGGTAAGATATTTGTGCTCTCTTAGCTAAGATAACACAAGACCTCCTTTTTTATTTCTCTCTCATCCATCTCAGCTATTTTCCTAGCATACAACGCTAAGATATGTGTACACGCCCTAATGTGCTCTTACGAGTAGTCGATTTGTTTTTTCTTTCCAAAATACCAGCAGCCGAATGAGACGGGCCACAAGGAACTGCACACGATAGCCGCAATCCCGTGGGTATCGTTACAGAAAGGTCACCATTCACGAAGGTCGATTTGTCGCGAGTGAGCGCAGCCACATTGCGACGTCCACGTGTGTCACGCCCTGGACGTTACATGACAAAATTTATTACGTCTTATTTTTATCTTTTTTTATTTATTAACCTTCTGTTTCGCGAGATGAGCGCGGAAAACAGGCTGCCAGTGTACAAAGAACATGGAGTATAAAGTACACAAACAGGGAGTACAAAGATACACAGAAAATAGAGTACATAGTACACACTGAGAATATATGGAAGACAGAATCTAAAGTACATAGATACACAGATGAAGGGTACAAAGTACAGCAGGGAGTCCAAATTACACCGAAGGAGGAGTACATGTACAAAGAAGATGGAGTAAAAAGTAATAAAACAACGAGTACAAACTACACAGAAAACGGAATACAAACTACACGGACACACGGAGTACAAGTACACGGACAAACGGAGTAGAAGTACGTTGAAATCCCGAAGTAGAGGAACACTGAAACACGATGTATTACGTTGAAATCCGAAGAACATGTATTCAACTTTTAAAATAAAAAACAAAGTTCGTCAAAAATTATCAACATGGGATGTAGTTTTAAAAATCTGGATGTGAGTAGTTCAAAAGTGAAAACGACTCGTAATTTGGATGAATGGTTATCAAGATATTTTATTTTGAAAAATCGAATCTAAAAAATAAATGCGGCGTACAAACTCCCCGCGTGGAAGGACAAATCCCACCAAAAATCTCTCATTGTGACACTTATCGCAAATGCACAAACCCCACACGGTTCCTGTGGGAGGAGAACCTGATACATGGCGAGAGAGCACCGAGAAGGGAAAACACGACACTAAGCGTGTTACGGTCGCGTGAGCTGGACCTTTGCAAAAAAATTCCTTTATTTAGTGATTACCCAATCCCGTCACCCCTTAAGGTTTCGTTTTGGTACACAGATGTGGGCCGGGATTTGAAGGGAAAATCCTCTAGGTGCTAAAATTCTCACAAGGTCGTTTTACGCACAGGGGTGGGGTTGGTCCAACCCGGTCAAACCACAACAAACTCTCCCGATCCACGTGTGTTCGATGCCTCCAATGAGGGCTCGAGGATCAATCGGAAAAGAAGCAACGAAGAGAGCGATAGGAAAAATTGGGGATTGGGCGAAGGAAAGGGTTCGCCCGATCCCCATAAACCCTCTTCGCCGTCTTCTAGGAGCGGGGTGACGCGTTGGGTCTCCACGGGAACATCTTCTTGGTGGGCAACACCAGAGTGATCTGCACCAAGGTGGATTCGGCCCAGGTGCACGACCAGACCCTGCCTGCGGTCTTGACCATCCTTCAGGTTGTCTAGCCCGCAGTGTTCATCAGGGCGACGGTAGTGTTCCTCTTGTTATTAGCTGCTTTGTGCCCTTATGTATTCGGTGTGTTCTTGTTGCTTTTAGCTGTCGCATGTGTCGAGAAGTCTTGCCTTGTTTATGGACTTGGCTGCTTGCTGGTGATGTGATGGATTAGCTCAGTGTTTCATTTCTATTTCTTTCTATTTGTGTGGCTCATCTGATGATGGTGCTCATTTTATCCTTCCTAGCCACTCCCCCATTTCCCCAAGCCCCACTCCGTGCCCTGCGCAACAGGCTCGAGCCTCATCAGTGGTTGCTCGATCGGGCGCTCGTCGCTCGGCCGTGCAAGGGCAGCCGGTAACCTGCTTCATGGTTCTTGCCTGCTCGTTGTGTGCGCTGCCCCCAAATCCCCAATGCAGATTGCAGAGTAGGCCAGTTATATGGGTTGTTTATAAATGCAGCTAATTTATTTCTGTTTTTTTTGGTGTTCACTGAAATTGCATAACAGCCGAATTATTTGGACTTTTAACTTTCTTATCAATCCCTTTAACCAATTCTCAAACAAATTTGTTATATTTTTTGAAAAAAGATATACCGAATGTGTATTATGCATCATATGATTTTTGCAAACATGCATTTAATAAATATAATACATGTCAGATTGTTTCATTTTTATCACTAAAACAATATTTCTTATTACCTTGCTAATTACTTTACTTATGTTTGTTTTAAAAAGTCAAATCCACATTCCAAACAAAATTGACTAGAGCTACCAAATTCAACTGTTGTTACATTCTATTGATGTTATCTTTTATCATGCAAAATGCGTTCATGTCTAAAATATTGACATTGTAGTCTTGCATGTTCATTTGGAGTGGGCCCACCCTCCTCTTCATTTTAAGGAAATACAAAGAAGATTTAACACACCAGAAAAGAAATACCATCTGGTACTAAGCTACCTCTGAAAGTTAAAGGTGCCAATAAATTTTGGGAAACAATGGCTTGATTCTTTTTTGTTGTTGTTGTAACCACTAATCACACTACACTTGAAAGAAAATATCATCCATTCCCAGGTATGTCTATTTGTAAGAAATCCCGATAGTAAACATGGAACTTGCTTGTGTAGTAGTGTGGACAGCAAAAACGAAGCGAGCGGAATATCCATTGATGCATGCAGGGAGAAATCGCAAATGCATGGATGCATGCCACGTATGATTCTTCCTCTTGGCAGGTTATGTACATGCGATTAACGTGTGCGTCCGGCCGAGCTGTGTAGCTGTCATCTGTTTTGGCAGCTTCCAGTAAGCACCATGCATGGATTCTCCCGTCGAAGAAATATGCTCGAACAATGAAGCTGACATGTGCGTCTCTCACTCTGTCTCAAAATAAAACACAAATATATGAACATGGAAAAAAAATCAGCACCTGAAAAAAAAGGGTAAAAAACGAAGACCAAGTGTAACGCGTTCCATAATTTGAGAGGGATAGGGTAGGCCATCTGAGAGAGGAGAGGGAGAGGAAGGGAGCCGAGGTGGATTAGGGTTGTCCACTGCGGCGATGCTGCCCGGTTTTTAAGAGGCGAGTGGGTGAGCGCGTGCATTAACAACGAATAGCGGGAGTAGATGCGAACGCATGAACACCTTGCCACCAACCAGTGTCGTGTGGTCGCAGCACACACCACCCTTGGCACCAACCAGCAGCGCACGGTGATCCACGCGCCACTACGCGGTAGCTACATGTAGCACGTCAATTATACCACGCGCCACCAGCACGTTTCGCATGCACGGTCTGGTGGGCCCCATGTAGCTGTAGCGTGTCATACTTATCTGCGCGCAACCGATGCACGAACAACAGTACCCAAATTCAACACGCCACTGACAATAACAGTGGCGGGCGAAAACAAAAACGCCACTAATAGGGGTACTACACTAACAGTTTTCCTACTAGTGTTGGATTCCACAAAGTGGGAACTACAAAAGCTTAGAACACATGAATGGGTGTAATTATCCTATGAAGAAGGCAACTTGTTTCTGTGAGAAGCATGAGGTCTCAATACTCGATATAGAAAGTGACTATGAGAACCCAAAGAAACCAAGATAAAAGAATGATATTGAAAATGCACATCATGGCCGTTTTGATTGTTTCTTTGATGTTGAAGATATGTTAGGAGAAGATTTTCATGAAAAAAATCAGTGAGATAAATTCTGAGTTTTTCTATATGTATGTTTGCCTTTGAGACCAAGTGTTCTATTTTGTAGTTTTGACAAGGAAAAGTAGGCGCATTTAAGCTAAGATTTATCCTGATGGCTTTAATCACAAAGATAGGGTGACTCTTGAGCATGAACTTTGGCTCTATATAGTATTTTTATACATCATGTACCGTAAGATTAACTGAAGATCCAACGGTTTACATTCGGCATACTACGTGCTCTCATTGCAACTACATAGTACGTGCATCATGTCCGGGGCATCTGTCAGGCGTCGGTGGCAATGGCGAGGCCGAGCTGGGCGAGGTGGTGGACGGTATCATCTGGGTGGCCCTCAACCTTCCTGGGGCGATGATGCAGCATCCACTTCCCTTCCTCCGTCCTGATCATGCCCTTGTTCGCCTCCTGCCGCCACCCCGCCGGCACCATGTGCTCGTCCTTGAGGAAGTCCGCCCCCTTGTTCACCAGCGCCGGGTCCCTCCCGCCGAGCTCGAACCCGCCGCCGCGTCCCTTGTATCCGTCGAGCAGGTGGAGGTGCGCCTCCAGGTTGTGGTAGCACGCGAGGTCCAAGGTGAACTTGAGGAACGGCGACACGCCGTGGTCCAGCGCCAGGTCGACGCCGATGTGGGAGTACACGCTGGGCAGCCCCAGCAGGTCGGCGAACCGCAGCAGCCACATGGGGAAGAATCTCTCCGTGATGAGGCCGGGCACCATGGGCACGGTGTCGTGCACGTTGTGGATGCGCAGCGCCTTCACGCCCAGCTCCGCCTCGAACCGCTCCTTGAACCTGGTGTTCCCCACGCGCGGGCGGAGAAGGAGTACACGCACACGGGCGCCTTGGCGCCGCCGGCCGACGGCGACACGTTGGCGCCGGTCTCGGCGATGTCGTAGGCGCTGAGCATGGCCAGCGCGCTGCCGAGGCTGTGGCCGGTGACCGTCACGCTCACCTGCTCGCCCTTCTTCCCGGCGTACAGCTCCACCAGCTTCCGCACCTCGGCCAGCACCTGCTCCCGCGCCGAGTACTTGCAGAACTGGCACGTCCGGTCCTTGCCGGTGTAGAGGTCGGCGAACCCGCCCTCCACCTTCACCCTCTGATCATCGCACGGAATCCCGAACTGGCTGATCGGCCTGAGGAACGCGGACACGTCTTCCAGCCACTCGAGCTTGGTGACGGTGCCGCGCCAGGCGATGGCTATATCGGCGGCCGATGCGCGCCGTCTCCTGGTCGGTGGACACTGCGACGAAACCGATGAAGGTGGCGGTCTCGCTCCACATGCGGTCGTCCAAGGGGTTGTGCTTGCCGATGCAAAGTTGGGAGGTGGACGTGGGTGGTGGCGTAGAGGTAGCGGGTGACCTCGTAGCCGACGCCGCGAGGCCGACGTCCTGGAAGAACTTCTTGCGCGGGTACTTGCAGGTGCCGCAGTAGCGGGAGAAGCGGTCGTAGTCGAAGGAGTCGTAGCACGCCTGCGCGAACTCGCCGTACCGGATCAGCTCCCCGCGCAGCACCGTGTCGATCGGGTCCAGCAGGCCTTCCCAGTCGTTGCAGCCGTGGATCTCGCGCCACCGTGACGCCAGCTCCCCGTCCGACCGGCCCGATTCCTCCGCCAGCGTGCCGCGCTCCATGTCGCCGATGACGGATGCCGGCTTCTCCTTTGCTGGCGCTTTTGCTTCGTCGGTCGACAGCGCCGAGGCGATCACCAGCCGAGAGGACGACGACGGAGAGCGTCGTCGACGGGTGGTCATCGACTGTTGCGAGAGCAGCTGCGGAGGCAGCAGGCTTGTCCGGGTGCCGGCGAGCGAGAGGCTGGAGGAGCACGACATGGTCGACATTTCTGCTGATTAACTGACTCCTGTTTGTCCTGTGAACTCGGTGTGAGTTGTGATCGATGAGGTTCGAGTGGTCGGATCGCGCGTATATATACACATCTGGCTGCGGGTCGATAGCTGATTCGTCCTGAGGATTCACACATGCCTCTTGTTTTTCTTCACAAAGAAAAAGCAAATAAATAAACTCCGGGTGGTCTGTGTGGTGAATATTGGAAGCTGCCAAAATTGGTGATATGGCCGGATGCACACGTGAATAATGCACTTGAGCCGGCGGCCAGATCAACCTGCCAAAACGAAGAATCGCTATACTAAAAATGCGACAATGTATATCTTCTTTTCCGCGGAAATGTATATTGGTTGTCAGTTTGTCACACGTTCTGCTTACTTCGTCTTTGCTGACCACACACAATAGCTTTTATAAGCGTCATTCGACACGGGTATTCATGACGTAAGTGTCGCATCGTCGAGTGCTTTCTTCCATCTCTGCCGAGTGGTTTCCTTTTAGTGTGTGTTTTCTGGTATTTTGCTGAGTGTATTTAACAGAGTACTCTTACACTATTCTAGATGGATGGTTTTCTCCCTAAACCATTTAGGAGTAGAGTCTGTTCTTGTAGGAAATTGTGTCTTGCAACATTTTATATATCTACTACATTGTCCGGAATTAAATTTTAGTGTGGAATTATCATGGAAATAATAGGGTATTGTTGATGTGGAATTATATTTAAGCAAACCGGTACGGCTATACTGGAACATAGTGTATATGAATATGCTGAAATAATATCGGGAACAATATACAATGGAATGACAGGTTGTCTGTAGGATTAACTCTATGGATTGTTAAATCCTGCGAGTTTGATTTGTATTTAATCTCAGTGTATGACTCACACCACGACTGGCGGATCCAGGTGGGCGAGCCAGGCCCCCGCTATGGTCCGGCCTCGCCCAAGGATACGTAGCAGGGGCCAGTAGCTGTGGGATTGTATTAGCTTAATAGGCCGGTAATTAGGGCTGACTAATCCTAATCCTGCCCTGCCCAGCGACAAGACTACATATGCCCATTTGAATGGGCCAAGCCCAAAACCCTTAGCCAGCTAGGTGCCGAAGGGCACGTACATAATAGCCTAAGCAAAAAAAAATTGCAAGGTGTACACACCAATCTTACAGATCTGTAAAGATAGGATAAAATTATGTGACAAACCAACGCCTATCTCTCTCCTTCGGCACCACCAAAGCAGACACCAAAGTGGAGCGAGACAGATCACCTCTTCACCCGAGCTCGACGCGGCTCCATCGCTGACACTAGCACAGAACGATACATCGGATACCCCTCTATGGAAACGGCACGAGTTAGGCGACGAAATAATGAGTTCAGCGCGCGTAGTCGGTCGATAGGCCCGACACAATGGTAACGGAGGTGGAAACAGCTCCGTTGCGGATAAGCCCACAATAGATACGGAGTTCCGGCAATCTCCGTTTCCCATGTGAAGACCCATTAAGCGGTGCCTGTATGAATATCACCCACTTCAGTGTATCTCACTCTCCCCAGGTCCTAACCCTAGCCGCACACTCTCTCCACGCACTTCACTCCCTAGATGGCGAGTTCTTCCGGTGCCGACGGAATTCAGGATAGAGCATATTCCTCCGCCAACCCTCTGAGGCGCCAACCGGAGCTAGACCTCCACAATGGATCCACGGCGGCGGCGGCCCCCGACGCCCGGATCTCGTCCTCCTCGGACGATGAGGACTCAGATCTGGAGGTCGGTCTCCTCCTCTCTCGCGCCGTCTTTGAGCGCGAGCGCGCCGACGGTGTCATTCGGGTGTCTGTGATGGAAAGAGTTGTCTGCATCTCCGCCGCCGAGGAGGCGTTGTTCTAGACGCAGCTCCGGGCGGCCATACACCGATCTCTTCTCCCTGGCAGGGCCCTGGGCCAGATGCGGCGGCAGCAGCGGTGGCGGCGGCGGAGAAGGAGGAGGACGCTCCGGTGTTCGAGGAGGATGAGGTCTCCTCTGACGTCTCCTCTGACAGTGGCTTCGGCGCCTGGGACGCAATCCGCGACGGAAAGCGACCCCGCCTCGCCTAAGGTAAATGACCGCTCTTTTTACTCCGTATTTGCTCTGTTAGAGTACTTTTTAGCTTGGTTTGCTCTGTTATTTAGCTATATATTTGCTCTGTCGGCTACTTAATTAGCTCTTTTTACTACTCCCTCCGTTCACAAAAGGATGTCTCAACCTAGCTGAAATTTGCATGTATCTACACACTAAATCATTTCTAGATACATGCAAATTTGGGATAGGTTGAGACATCCTTTTGTGGACGGAGGGAGTATGTATTTGTTCTGTTAGCTACTTATTAAGCTCGGTTTGCTCTGTTAGTTAGCTCTGTTCAGCTATCTATTTGCTCTGTTAACTTTTTTTTTTTTGCTATGTTAGTTATGTATTTGCTCTGTTAGCTATTTGTTTTGCTCTGTTAGCTACTTATCCCACTCCAGTTTGCTGTGTTATTTCCCTCTAGTTAGCTCTGTATTTTGCACTGTTTACTGTTTATTAGCTCTGTTTGCTGTTTTTAACAAAGAATATTCGTTGTGTCAAGGACTTGGTGGATGCTTGGTGACGATGCTGCTGCCGTGAAAACCTAGGGGCGGGGCTCCGTATACGGTGCCGTCACCAGGAGCAATACATTTTGTGCAGCAGGATGAAGACAGTCGATGATCATCTGGCGGCCATGAAGACATAGGAGCAGAGCTCCAGCCAATCGCACCGATGAACTTTTGTAAAGCAGGGCGTGCAGGAATACGGTGACGACCAGGCGGCCGTCTAGTCGCAGGGAGCGGGGCTCCATCGACGGCACAGCCCGTCACCGTGTTTTTTTGTTTTCCTGTAACCCTTATTAGAAACGGTGATTAGCAAAACTCCGTGTCTAATGTGAAACATATCAGTAACGATCTAATATAACAACCGTTGCCCATGTTAGGGGCAACGGTTTATCAACTCCGTTGCATTGAGCTCTTCACATCAGTATCGGGGGCGGGGACACGGACGTTTCTCCGTTTTTGATGGGGTTTTGGTCCGTTTCCGATGTGTCGTTCTGTACTAGTGTGATCAGCAGCTTTACGGATGTCCAAAGTAGTTTGCCAGAAGCAAAATCATTGTCGTTGAACGAATCAGACCGGGCAACATGTCCCCGGACACGTCATCGAACTCCAGAACTGACACCCCCGCATGACTATGACGTCGAAGGAGCAAGCCAGAACTGTCAGCCCCCATCCACAAGCCCAACACAAGATACACCATATTCCAGCTGTCACCTGCGTAGACAACCGTCCTCCCTGCTCCACCATGACGTTGGAGAGAACGTTGCAGCAACGGGGATAGAGCAGAAGGAGAGATAGACCTGATGGGGTCACCGCTGCCGCTCGCCGACACCATCCATGAACCCTAAGTTCGCCAATGTGAGTGATCAACAAACACACGATGCCATCAACTCCAAGACGCCGCCATGAAGGACACCGCCGTTGTGGGAGTGGAGTTGAGGCAAATTTATTCGCCTGGGCGCGGCTCCCACCACCCAACGGCGCACCACGACCTACAAAGCCAAATCCTAACTTCAGAACATAGGAACCGGATCCCCCTCCCTCCTGCCGCCGGAGCAGCAGGCGGAGGGAGAGGGGACCAGCGTGCTCGCCGGTGGAGATGGGCTGGAACACGGACGCCTCCTGATCGCCTTTAACTGGCGGCAGCTAGGTCAGGAGCGTATACTAGTACATCGTTTTTTCTAAGCAAAACTGAATCAATGGATTGATGCATCTGCGCACGGACTTCCTGTATTGCACGTCCGCACGCACGATTGCATCTACTTCATTTACTCGATTTTCTCCGACTTTGCTGCTCCCCAGCCGCACAGCTGCCGTGAGCATCGCCGCTGGGCCGCCGCCGCCAGGCTACACATACTAGATCTTCTCTGCCCTGACATCCGTTTTGATTGCCGATGACAGCTATGAAGTGCCACCGTCCTGCGCGCCCGCCACCCCCCCCCCCCCCAACACAATTCCTAACCTGATTGATCAAGGTACTATCCTATATATATTGCTACGTGATAGCTTGATCAAATCCAACAATTACTGCTCACTAGTTTGATATGCTAGTTATAATAGATTATTATTTATTTTCGACTAGTATAGCTGATTTTCATGAAGAGAAAGACGCTAGTAATTTTAAGCCGGTTGGTCTAACCAAATCCTGGCCCAGTTTATATGCAAACTACCGGGCAATATACCACGTCGTTTATCATAATTCTAGAACAAGCTAGAGCTGTAAGCATGGCATATGAGCGAGATCCCGAAAAGCGCAAACCGATTTGGGACATGCCTACTGACAAGCAAGTAGAAAACACGTCAATTTCTATGTTTCAGTGATATAAGTAAGACTTGATATATTTTCATCTTTTCTCGTTCCCCCCCCCCCCCCCCCCCTTCAAATCCTGGATCCGCCCCTCCGAATTATTTAACAGTAATAGTCACGATAATTGGCTATTAGGTATTGTGGTTGTTCTAACATGTATTGAGTCCTATTTGGAAACATATTGGTTTATCTAGAATTTGGAGTATATATGAAGGTTCCACTCTCTAGACTCAATATGCATTATGGGCGGCACCACCGCTAAGTTAGAGGAATAGAGGGTAGGCGGAATAGCTCCTAACCATAATTTCTTAGTTGGTATTAGAGCATATGTGTAAAGCTCTCATGTACCTTTTGATTAAGGGAATGATACTATGCGAGTAATTATTTTTAAAGTCGTGAGGAAAGGAAGAATAATTGTCATACCACAATTTTTATGGGACATTATTCGTGCGACCAGAACTTAGCCATGCCACTGCAATTGTTGCTATTTTGATAGCACGGAAAATGATTTGCTGAAATTTTAACAAATGGAATATGAATTTTATAAAGATTGTTAGAATCACAATAAAGAACTTGCTGGCGCAAGGAAACGTGGATTATTCATTCTTTGATGCTCTTAACCTTCAACCGGTGGATATATTGACACTATTTTTGGAAATAGGATCTTCGTGAAAGGTAATCTATTTTATGTTATGTGGTAATATTTATATGTGTAGGTATTTATGATTTGCAGTGGAAACATGGATATTCTTTGTTTACGCAATATATATGGATACTTTGATGCATCTCAAGCACTGAAAGAAGTATATGGCCAAGATTTTTTTTCAAAAACTTAAGATCATGGAAGGTGCATCATAACCTGTTACTTTGTGATAATATGACTCTAAAGTTCACAAAGTGTATATACAACAAGAGTGCATTGAAGGAAGGTTTCTAACCATGTTAATTGCATGGGAATTCACCTTGATTGAGATAAAATGTTTTCAGTCAAGTGGGAGATGTAGGAAATTATGTCTTGCAACATTTATATATCTACTACATTGTCCAGAATAAAACTTCAGTGTGGAAATATGACAGAAATAACAGGGAATTATTGATGTGAAATTGTACTTAAGTAGATATAGTTAAGAAAGCCGGTACGGCTATACTGGAACATAGTGTATATGAATATGCTGGAATAATAGCCATGATCAATATAGAGTGAAATGACAGGTTATCTATAGGATTGGCTCTATGGATTGTTAAAAGCTGCGAGTTTGATTTGTCACACATGTGTGTTGGGACCTAATTATTTAACAGTAATTTGCTCGGTAATTGGCTGTTAGATATTGTGTTTGTTCTAACATGTCACGAGTCCTATCTGAAAACACATTGATTTATCTGAATTTGGAGTCTATATAAAAGTCTCACCCTCTAGTCTCAATATGCATTGTGAGCGACACCACCAATAAGCCAGAGAAATAGAAACTAGACCGAATAGCTTCTAACCCTAATTTAGAGCTAGTACAACAACTATATGTATGGTAATTAGTAAAAGTGTACTACTATTTTATTAACATCAAACCCATCTTAACTCTCACAAAGTATTTTGGAACACGTGTTGAAGGCTTAAAGTTGGCTCTTAGAGCAATTACAATATGATGATGTAGGCAGGCTATTGGGGATGTCACATCAGGTTTTTTGTTTAGATGGATGAGAGAGGTGAGGTAGAAGAGAAGCAGACTGTAGGTTTTTTACCCATCTCTAGCACGAGCTTTAATATTTTTTGTGAGCGAATAATGACGGCCACATATTGTAGCATGGGCGTGAAATCTACTTCTCCCCAAAGCGAACTCACAGCCGGCTTTGCGAAATCTTTGTAGCAAGTTCTGTGCACGAAGCTGTGTGAGGCGGTCTTTTGCCAAATCTTTGTAGCAAGTTCTATGCACGAAGCTGTGTGAGGCGGTCTTTTGCCAAATCTTTTGTCATTATCCATCATTTCCTAGCATCATGATTAAACAAGGAAGGAGCAAGCAAGGGAATAATTGCAAGCAAGGGAATAATTTTTTTCCTAACACAATTGAAAAAAAGTTTGCATTTTGACATAGACAATTACAAGCACACAAATTCAATTAGGACAATTGGATTCAACAATGCACAAAACTTTAATTGGGTAACAGAAGGCTACTGGGATACACAAGGCAAAACAATTGGATTCAACTTAATTTAATTAACCATTATTTATGTATGATTATTATGGCAGAAACTTGTCACACAAGTTTTAATGCACAACTCAAGCTATGTTTGTCACAAAATTATGCTAATTTAGGGACAACTAACATTGATTGTTTATGATCCAACAAAATTGGTCTAGGTCCATTTGGATGTTTATTTATTCCACTATATTTATTATACTACAGAAAAGGATACGTCACTATTTGATTTTTATTTTTCCTCTGTTGTTCTAATAATTCTACAAAACTAGGGATAACTAACATTTTTCATTACTAAGCTAACAAAATTGACCTCAAGTCATTTGGAGTTCTAGAGCATCAGAAACAAACAAGTTTGTTATTTAAACCTTATGTGATACTTTAATTTCTACACATGTGTTATTGATCTAAACAGGATGAAACCAATTGGGTTAGATAAACAATTCCCTAAGCTATCCATAGAATTTTGATTCGATTTATTTGGACGTATAAATCTCAAGCTATTGAATTTTAAACATGGCACAGATTTAAAAGGTTTCTGTTAATTCCTTAATTCGAGAAAGGAAAAAAAAAAGGGCCGAGAGGGTTCCAGCACAATGGGCTCGGCCGAACTAATTTTTTTTCCACGCGTGATGAGTGCGAGGGCGCGCCAGCGGCGACCACAGATGGGCGGCGCCGCCGTGGCCAGAGCGACGAGTGCGGGCGCTCACCTTCGCCGGCGAGCGTAGACGGCGGAGACGAGTGCGGTACGGGCTCCTGCGTAGATGCCGTGGCCAGAGCGTAGACGCCGGCGAGCTCCTGCGTGCGGGCGGCACGGGCGGTCGACGTGCGGGCGGCGCGGCGCGGGCGTCGAGGGCGAGGTCGGGCAGCCTGACGGCGACGTTTCTGCTCCGGCGTCCGCGCGAGTAACTTGGTCGATTTGGGGATGGAATGGGGAAGGAGAAGGCGCAGACAGTTATACCAGGCCTCATTGGTCCCGGTTGCTGCCACGAACCGGGACCAATGAGTTGGCAATTTAATGCCAGATTCGCGTGGCGCGTCCATGGACCTTTAGTCCCGGTTCTTTGTATAAACCGAGACCAAAGGGTCCTTTTTCAAAATTATTTCGAACTTTTCAGTTCTGAAATGTTGTTTCCCGCCTTTTTTTTCTTATTTAGGTGTTTGAATATGAATTTCACATGGTTTTCAATCTGAAAAGACTTTCAACATGAAAAGTGTTTAAATTTGAATAAATAATCCAAAACCATTTTCTATGTTTTCAAATTACTTATCTAAATATCGTTTTTTGTTTTTCGTTTTTCAAAAATGACATTTTTTTTAAGCAAGTACAACAAATATGGTGCAAAATGGCACCCATCCAATTATCACACAAAGTAGACCATGTTTTATGGATAATCCACAAATATTGGTAATTTTCTCGGTTTCTAGCTAATTTAGCCGAATTAAACGACTTTATGCCTATTTTTCGAAAGTAATTCAAATTTGAACTACAAGTGTGTGATAGTTTGCTCTGAAATTTTTTCAAAAATGATTTTAAGGTGCACAAGTAGTGGTTATATCACAGAACCGTCGATAGTTTTGGATAATTAGACCCCTTACAATGAATAGTAACGACGGCCATTTTGACCGTTTTTTTAAAAAAGTCAAAGAAAGTGAAAAAATACTTTAAAAATGAAATCCTTTGACATGGAGTACTTTCATGTGTACTAGTTGGTAGGATAAATGATAAACTTGAGTTTTGACATAGTTTACAAAAAACTTCTTCATAGACTTGGAAATGCAGAGATAAAGAATACATTTTACACGATCGTCGTCTTAGCTAGACCAGAAATAGTTAATGACAACAATCTTGGGTACATAGACGAACCATAGGTTAGTCATACTCCTGGCTAGGCCTATAATACTCGTCCTCGTAGTCGTCGTAGTCGCCGCCGTCGTCGTCGCTGTCGTCGGGCGGCGCTTGCCTAGACTGGAAGCGAGGGTAGCGCAGGCGGGGGTTATCGCCGGCCGTGATGTAGTTCATGACGCTCTGGAGAGTCCGGCCGCTCCACCACAGCCGACGGCCGGCCTCGTTGAAGTTCGAAGGAGGCGGGCCGTCCTCCTCGTACCTGGCGAGCGCCCTCTCACGCCGATTGATGAAGAAGTCGTCCCAAGTCGGGCGGTAGTCGGGATGCCAGCGGGGATCCATCCGCTGCTCCGGAGTGAGCTCGAGGTAGTAGTGGTTCGTGATGGCCGCCCGGCGCGCCAAACCTTGAGGGACAGGAGGGACCGGCACGCCTCCGGTGCTCAGCCTCCAGCCGGCGGGGACGTCGTAGCCGGGCGGGCAGGGGTAGTTCGAGGCGCAAAGCGCCTCCGCCTCCGAGTAGGTTAGAGTGGGTACGGTGGAAGCCATGGGAGAGTGATGAGGTTGCAGATATGAGTTTAGATGTGCTATGCCAATGGAGGCCATGCATGACTACATATATATAGTGAGAATCCCACCAATAAGGAAGAAGCACACGGATCGTGTGTTTCTTTCGAGCGCTTGTGAGCCGTTGGATCAGGGGTGTGTTTCTTTTGAAGGCTTGTGAGCTGTTGGATATCACTTTGTGAGCCACCACCCGGGACTAAAGAGAATCCCACCAATAAGGAAGAAGCACACGGATCGTGTGTTTCTTTCAAGCGCTTGTGAGACGTTGGATCAGGGGTGTGTTTCTTTTGAGGGATTGTGAGCTGTTGGATCAGCAGTATCACGACCACTTCGTGAGCCACATGACCCGGTTGGTGTTACCAACCGGGACTAAAGAGGCACACGTACCCTATATATAGCCCCCCTCCCGGACATGTTCAGCACTCAGTGTCTACTCATTGTAGTTCATTTTGGCAGTACACGGGTAGCAGAGAGCAAGATTTCTGAGAGGCAGGAGTTCCTAGAGCGGACGCTGAAGGTGAACCCTCCCCTCGGTCGGATCCAAGCAGCGGCAACACGCTCTGATGATTAGCAACATCCCCAACACTTGTTGCAAATCATCAGAGACGTGTTGCCGCTGTTTGGATCGAAGGCCGATTTGCCGTCTCACGAGCCACCGGTGGGCTGACGGATGCAGGGGAAACCGCAGGGAAATCATCATTTTGGTATACAAAGCATTCGGATTCCCGTCATACAGCCCAACGGTGCATTTGATATGCAGTCACTCACGAGCCACCGTTGGGCTGTATGACGGGGAAACCGTGTGTTTTGGGCGTGTTTTTACCAAGGTGCTGCCCTCTCCCTCCCCTACCTAGGTGTTTGATCAAATTCCCACTGATTTTTTCAGATCTCGGCGACGATGTCCCGATTGGTGGATGGTTCTTCATAGGGATCCTTCTCACGTGAGTATTGACCCTGTGATGGTTCCTGCTCTTTGGGTGCGCAGCGCCGGCCGCTCAGCACCCCGTGGCTTAGGACCCGACAAAAGTTAGTGATATTATTCGTGATGTATTATGGTTAAATAAAAATGGACCCGAGCTATGTATTATGGTTTTCACCACATAAAGGTTTAATACATTACTACACATCACATAAAGGTTTAATACATTACATTGATTTACATAAATGCCATGAACCCTTCTTCGCGTATGTCCCTGGCCTATGATCGCTTCGGCCGTAACCATGGAGCATCTTCATTATTTAACGGGATGCTTGGGTCAGTTTTCACTGTGAAGGGCGGAATTTCATCAAACTTATCATAATCTGCTGACATGTCTGTCTTGTCCTCGACTCCCACGATGTTTCTTTTCCCTGAAAGAACTATGTGACGCTTTGGCTCATCGTCTGATGTATTCGTTTGCTTATTTTTTCTTTTTTTCGGTCTGGAGGACATGTCCTTCACATAGAAAACCTGAGCCACATCATTGGCTAGGACGAATGGTTCGTTCCTGTAACAACCAAGATTCTTGAGATCCACTGTTGTCATTCCGTACAGCTGGTCTACCTTTATCCCTTCTCCTTCATGTTGACCCAACTGCACCGAAACAAAGGGACCTTAAAAGTAGGTCCATAGTCAAGTTCCCATATCTCCTCTATGTAACCATAGTATGTGTCCTTTTGCCCATTCTCGTCTGTTGCATCAAAGCGGACACCACTGTTTTGGTTGGTGCTCTTTTTATCTTGGGCGATCGTGTAAAATGTATTCCCATTTATCTCGTACCCTTGGAAATTCAATACAGTCGAAGATGGTGACGCGGCCAACAAGTAGAGCTGATCTCCGACAGTGGTGTCATTCATGAGCTGTAATCGCAACCAACTGCCGAAAGTCTCCATGTGTTTTTCTTTAATCCAGGAGTCAGCCTCCCCCGGGTTCTTGGAGCGTACATAATTCTTGTGTTCCTCGATATACGGAGCCACGAAGGTGGAACTTTGTAGAACTGTGTAGTGTGCTTGAGTTAAAGAATGCCCGTCCCTACATATCAGTGCTTTCTTTCCTAGCGTGCCTTTTCCACTCAGTCTCCCCTCATGCCGCGATTCAGGAACACCAATCGGCTTAAGGTCAGGAATAAAGTCAACACAGAACTCAATGACCTCCTCTGTTCCATAGCCCTTTGAGATGCTTCCTTCTGGCCTAGCACGGTTATGAACATATTTCTTCAAGACTCCCATGAACCTCTCGAAGGGGAACATATTGTGTAGAAATACAGGACCGAGAATGGCAATCTCGTCGACTAGGTGAACCAGGAGATGCGTCATAATATTGAAGAATGATGGGGGGAACACCAACTCGAAGCTGACAAGACATTGGACCACAGCCTTCTGTAAACTTGGTAGAGTTACTGGATCGATGACCTTCTGAGATATTGCATTGAGGAATGCACATAGCTTCACAATGGGTACTCGAACATTTTCCGGTAGAAGCCCCCTCAATGCAACCGGAAGCAACTGCGTCATAATCACGTGGCAATCATGAGACTTCAGGTTCTGGAATTTTTTCTCTGCCATATTTATTATTCCCTTTATATTTGACGAGAAGCCAGCCGGGACCTTGATACTGCTCAGGCATTCAAAAAAGATTTCCTTCTCTGCTTTGGTAAGAGCGTAGCTGCTTAAGTATTGACGCCCTTTATCCGTCTGCTTGTTGTATGGGTCTTTCATACGTTGCTGGTCCTCCCGTGCTTCTGGTGTATCTTTTGTCTTCCCATACACGCCCAGGAAGCCTAGCAGGTTCACGCAAAGATTCTTCGTCACGTGCATCACGTCGATTGAAGACCGGACCTCTAGGACTTTCCAATAGGGTAGCTCCCAAAATATAGATTTCTTCTTCCATATGGGTACGTGGTTGTCAGCGTCATTCGGAACAGATAGACTGCCAGGACCCTTTCCAAAGATTACTTCTAAATCCTTGACCATGTCATATATAACATCACCATCAGGGAGGTTAGGCTTCTTCCGGCGATCTGCCTCACCGTTGAAATGCTTGCCTTTCTTTCTTACGGCATGACTGTTCGGAAGAAATCGACGATGCCCCAGGTACACGTTCTTGTTTCCCAAATGTATACTTTCAGTCTTATCTAAACAGTGCGTGCATGCATTGTATCCCTTGTTTGACTGTCCTGAAATGTTACTAAGAGCAGGCCAATCATTGATGGTTACGAACAACAACGCTCGTAGGTCAAATTCCTGTTGTTTGTGCTCATCCCACACACGTACACCTGGTTCGGACCACAACTGCAAAAGTTCATCAACTAATGGCCTTAGGTACACATCAATGTCGTTGCCGGGTTGCTTCGGGCCTTGGATGAGCACTGGCATCATAATGAACTTCCGCTTCATGCACAACCAAGGAGGAAGGTTGTAGATACATAGAGTCACGGGCCAAGTGCTATGACTGGAGCTCTGCTCCCCAAAAGGATTAAAGCCATCTGTACTTAGACCAAATCTTAAGTTCCTTGCGTCATCTGAAAATGTCGGGAACTCTCTGTCGATTTTTCTCCACTGGGACCCATCGGCGGGGTGTCTCAACTTCCCGTCTTTCTTACGCTCTTCTTTGTGCCATCGCAACAACCTGGCATGCTCTTTGTTTCTGAACAGACGTTTCAACCGTGGTATTATAGGAGCATACCACATCACCTTAGCAGGAACCCTCTTCCGGGGGGGCTCGTCATCGCCCTCAACATCACCAGGGTCATCTTGTCTGATCTTGTACCGCAGTGCATTGCATACCGGGCATTTATCCATATTCTCGTACTCCTCACCGCGGTACAGGATGCAGTCATTAATGCATGCATGTATCTTCTGCACATCTAATCCTAGAGGGCAGATAGCCTTCTTTGCTTCGTATGTAGTCTCGGGCAATTCGTTATCCTTTGGAAGCTTCGGCTTCATTATTTTCAGTAACTTCTCAAATCCCTTGTCAGAACAACCAGTCTCTGCCTTCCATTTCAGCAGTTCCAGTGTGGTACCGAGCTTTGTGCTGCCATCTTCGCAATTTGGGTACAGCAACTTTTTGTGATCCTCTAGCATGGCCTCCAACTTTAGCTTCTCCTTTTCTGTATCGCATTCTCGCTTTGCATCAGAAATGACCCCACCAAGACCATCAGCGGGCTCATCTGATGCCCGATGTTCACCTCCTTCTTCTTCAACGTCTTCCATTACAGTATCACCGCATTCCTCAGGGAACATAGGATAGTTGTCATCATCCTCCTCTTCTTCATTGTCTTCCATCCTAACCCCTCTTTCTCCGTGCTTGGTCCAACAATTATAGCTGGGCATGAAACCTCTCCGAAGCACGTGGTCTTGAATGGTTTTGGGTTAGAGTACTCCCTGACGTTCCGACACTTCTCACATGGACAAGGCATAAAATTATCCACTTTGTTTGCCTCAGCCACTTCGAGAAATTTATGCAGGCCTGCAATAAACTCGGAACTGCGTCGTTCGCCGTACATCCATCGCATCCGTGCATCCATCTGCATCATATAATTAAGTTTATCAAATACCATTACAATAACATCTTGAATAGTGAAATGACCACCGTACATCGACACGTGCAATATTTCTGTATCAATTACAGATGAAAAGGATAAAGTTGCTAACCTCGGCGAGGATATCATCTTGTGTGAACTTAAGTGTGGCTCGGGCATTTCATCGAACACATCTTGTGCGTGGCAAAGGAAAAAAAAACTAGCACCCACTTCCCACCAATCCAACCAGAAAAAAAACAGAGGAGAGAAGAGAGGGGTGGGTTATTTATAGGCAGGGGAGGGGTATTGGTCCCGGTTCGTGGCACGAACCGGGACCAAAGATCCGCGGCACGCCACGTGTCCGGCACTGGAGCATTGGTCCCGGTTCGTGCCACGAACCGGGACCAATGTCCCCAACCGAACCTGGACCAATGGTCCACGGGGCCCTGGCAGCTCGAACCGGGAACAATGCCAGGCATTGGTCCCGGTTTTTCTATGAACCGGGGCTAATGGCTTATGGGGCTCCGGTCGAAAGACCCTTTTTCTACTAGTGCATGCACACGTTCCGCTTTTTTTTTTAACAAGGGAATGACCCCAAAGGGTCTAGACTGCATTAATCGGTGGGATTACAAATTACAATAAGGACCTCAAAGAAAAGGAAAATTACAACTAAGTCCTTGGCTATTACAAAAAGGACCTTTACTAAAGAAAAGGGAATGCAATCAGGTCCTACTCCACCGAGAACAAACAGCTCGACGCACCCATCGGCACCATTGCCGGGACATGACCACTTGGAGACGGAGCGACGAAAGATGCCACAACAGAGCTGAAGAAGGGCCTCCGTAATGGCACGCCGGACTGGAGGTTGAAGACGCTCTGGTGCAGGAAGCACCACAGCACGGAGTGGCCTCCACGGCCAAGAATAACAGAGGCGCAAGCTCACCACCGTTGATGAACTCCGCAGATCGCAGCCAGAAGATCTCCCCGTGGAACTTCAGATCCAACTCGCCAGTCCTTCTTCCCGCAACCACTGCGGCGTAGAAGAACGTGCTCTTCAGCTCCAGAAGTTCCACCATAGTACCTAGCCTCCCACCGCCGAATGATGGACGCCAATCCGCCATCAAACTCTGAGCTCATGCCACTAGCCAGAGGAGGCAGATCGAAGAAGAAGATGCAGCAGAAAATTAGGGACCTGGCCTTATTAGGGAAGCCGTCAGAACTCCTCTCCATCGTCAGCTCCATCCACAGGAACACAGCCTCAAGAAGAAGAAGAAGAACCCGAAGCCAGGGCAGAGGGCCCCAACTCGATGCTTCCGATGCGTACCTTATTAGGAGAGATGCGCGCCTCCATCAACTTCGCTTGCAGCCCCGCCTGGCACCAGCGGACTGCAGCTAGGAGGAAGAAGGCAGCGGCGCGGCGGATCCGGTTGCCAAGATCCGCCGACCTACTCTCAGTCGGCACGTAGCCAAAGCAAGGAAAGCTAAATCTAAATCTACCACTACTATGTACAATCCGAGCTGCGCATCCTCGTCCACGCCAGTCAGCAGCGCCACCGGAGAGGAGAGGGGAGTGAGCCAGAGGGAAGAGCGGAAAGGCAGAGGCGACTCTCAACGGGGGCGGTGGGGTGATTCGCGTCAAATGGAGCCAAGGCACACGTTCCGCTCGATTCGTCTTTGCTGCCCACACTACTATATCCAGTATATCCATTGATAAAACTGGCAAGTATAAACCGATCCACTTACAATACATACGAGAGCGGAGAGCCTTATAATTCCCTACTTTGTCGAGAGGCGTTATACTCTGGTATGACGTTCTTGAGGGCTGGGAGTGCAGCCTTTGAAGCCTCACACGGACAACGTTTTCACAATAACGACCAAACAGAAACCCATGGCCTTTGCACCGGTTGTTGATTCTGTTGCGCAATTCCAGGTCGTGTAGTGCTCTGCAATTTGAATTCATGATGAGATGATCTGAAGAGGAGCCATGCATGTATCCCCGATGTGGAGTTTTGCACCCAATATTTTGGAAACTCTCTAAAGGTGCTGTAATTTGTTTTGACAACTCCTGTTCGGAATTTGAAATTATGATGAGAAGGCCTAGAGATGGGTTGTGCACCCGGTTTGTTTAACTTACTGTAGCTATTTTGCGAACTATCTGCAGTTGTTGTACAAACTTCTCTCAAATCTATGGTTGTTACCAGTCGAAAAAATCTATGGTTGTTCTTGTGATACTTTGAGTTATTTACTTGTTCTACTACAATTTGAAATCATGTTGAGAATATCTCAAGACATGTGGCACGTATATTCCCAATTAGCTGCGCCAAACCACCTGAGATCACGTTGAACATATTGAGAGGAATTCAACTTCTCATGAACTTCTGGAGGCTGAATCTCAAATGTGTTTGTTCAACTCTAATATAGTATGTCTTTCTTCTTGTTTAATGAACCTATGGACTTCTTGGACTTAGCTGCTTCTACATGAAGTCTTTCTTTATGTTTATGTTGCACGTGTCAGTTTGGCGTTCTATTGGCTGGGTATCCAAAAACCGACCCACCTTTAATCCGTATTGATCCGTAAATTCCAATTTTCTATTGCCAGCTTGAGAAACTGAAACCTTAAAATTTTGTTAATGTGGTTTCAAACAACTGTGGGCATAAAAATATTTGTTTGTTATCTTTAATTTGTATTGTTTGAGGGTGCTCACAAACTATTGTATTTAGTGTTGGAAAATTTGAATTCACCGTTATCGAGTTTTGTGTTTGTGATTCATGGTTTAGTTTAGACATAAATTCCTACAATACATGATGCACGTTGTTGTCTATTCTTATATATTGTTGTTCTACGTCATACTCCTCTTCCCGCAACCGTCCGTCATAATCACTATCAGGGTCATACAGTACCGACTTCTTTCGCTGGTTACCCAGAACCGCATCGTTCTATACTGCAACAATCACACTACCACGAAGACCGCATGATCGTCTCACCCACGGCATAGAGCGGGTCCATGAAAAATGGACACTAGACAACTTGATTTTAAAATAATTTATATTAAATTTCTATACTTTTTAGTGTGCTAAAGTCTTAACGAGTATGTATTTTCATAAAATTGACCTTTTTAATCACATAAATAAATTTTTAAATGTTATTTGTAGTGCTTTCTGATATAGTCGTCATGCATATGGTTTAAAATGACATGTGCATCGTGCTAGACTTGAAATATATTTATTAGTGCAGTCTTCTTCTTCAGTAAATGAACTCTATTGTATACATATTTTTGGTAGAGATATCTAAAACATATGGTTTACAAAATATCTTAATAGATGTTCCTTGTGTACGATTAGGTAACCATACTTCTAGAAAAATTCATAGTATAAGTTAGACGAGTTGGCATGATTATTGATACGTCTGAAACGTATCTATAGTTTTTAATTGTTTATTATACTTTTATATCATTGTTACATGTTTATACCATGGTATTGTATTATTTTGTGGCATTTACTTTAACTAACCAATTAATAATATGCCAAGTGACGGTTCCCATTTTCTGTTGTTTTTGTATTTCAGAGAAGATGTTAAAAGAAATATCCTCGAAAAAGGTGGAGTTTTGCACCCAATTTGTTTTTGTAGCTGTTTTTGGAAACTCTCTAAAGGTGTTGAATTTTTTTTGACAACTCCTGTACGGAATTTGAAATTATGATGAGAAGACCTAAAGATGGCCGGTTGTGCACCCGGTTTGTTTAACTTACTGCAACTATTTTGCGAACTATATGCAGTTGTTGTACAAACTTATGCCAATTCTATGGTTGTTGTTGTGTTACTTTCAAGTTTTTTAGTTGTTCTACAGTTTGAAATCATTATGAGAATATCTCAAGACATCTGGGCAAACCACCCGAGAACACGTTGAACACATGTTGAGAGGAATTACACTTCTCATGAAACTTTGCCGGCTAAATCTCAAATGTGTTTCTTCAACTCATATATATTTTGTCTTCCTTTTTCTTTACTAGACTTATGGACTTCTTGGACTTAGTCCTTTTGGCTGGATATCCGAAAACTAACACACCATTAATGTGTATTGATCCGTAAAGTCCATCTTTCTATTGACAGATTGAAAAACAGAAACCTTGATATTTATTAATGTGCTTTAAAAACCTGGCAATAGAAATGTTTCTTTGTTATCTTTAATTTGTATTGTTTGAGGGTGTTTAGAGACTATTGTATTTGAAAGGCTATATTCACCGTCATCAGACTTTGCGTTTGACTGCATATGATGGTTTAGTTAGATACAAATATCTACAAGATACGGTGCACGTTGTTGTCTATTATGAAATGCCATTTTTATGCGTCATACTCCTCTTCTTGCAACCGGCCTTTGTCATCACCATCAGTGTCATACATCACCGACCCGGTTGGCTGGCTACCTAGAACTGGGCCGTTCTGGACTACAACAATCACAATACCTTGGAGGTCGCACGACCATTTCACCCACGGCATAGAGGAGGTCCGAAAAGTATCTGGGCACAAGGCAACTTGATTTTAAAATCATTTATATTGAACTTCTATACTTCATTTTAGTACACTAAAGTTTTAACGAGTATACTTTTTAGTTTCATAAAATTGGCCTTTTTAACCACATAAATAAATTGCTAAATGTTATTTTGTGGCATTTTCTTATATAGTCGTAATGCATATAGTTTAAAAAGACTTCTGCATTGTGCTAGATTTGAAATATATTTTTTAGCGCAGTCTTCTTCATCAATTAATGAAGTATATTGGGTACATATTCTGGTAGATATATAGAAAACATATGGTCTAAAGAATATCTTAATAAAAGGGTTCTAGTGTACGGTTAGGTAATCATATTAATAAATAAATCATAGTATAAATTGAAAGAGTTGGCATGATTATTTACCCGTATTTCGTGGTTAAATGTGTCTTGAAAGTTATAGACCAAAATGAGATAATGCGTGTGTCTGATGTGTACTTGATATTCAAATACCATCACTAATAGTAGGCATCAATGATTTGATTGTTTGATATGTTGGCTTCAATCCAACCGGTATCATCTTCTCTATACAAACACTATGTGCATGTTTACGAAATAATGGCCCGTTCACAGATCAACCTAACTAAATTGTGGTACTTTCATCGGAGCGCGATACAAAACTCACTGATGCTTATTAGAATGGTTTGTTTCAACGTAGTGTGGTACACAACATTAGTAAGTTTGTGTGGACTTGCTCATGTAAAGTTATAGAGGTTATAGTACACTTCTATATTTGTGACCTTCTCCCGTCGGAGCCCGGGGCGGTGGACCTTATGCCTGGCCCTGACAACGTGCGGGCCATCTTGAGGTCCAAGCTTCCTATGCTTCCTCCCTAACCTCAAATCAGCGCTTCATCGGCATTATCCCTACCTCAGTAGACAACTCCACCAAGCTCATTGGCCTCAACCCAATGGAATCCCTGGTTGTGGAAGTTGTGGGCTCTCTTTTGCTCATCTACCTTGATCTCTCTTACGTGCTTTCCAGCCATTTGGCTCTGCTCGACTCCGTTGTAGGAATTGTATTACAACTCTGCTTCTTCACACAGCAGGGCCTCCACAAGTGCGGTGACCCAATAGCCCACATGCATGCATAAGTATTAACCAAGAGACAAGATATGATATCATGAGTCTTCTTAAATTCGAAGAAAATTCAAACATACTTCACGTCTCAAACTAATGACTTGATTCAAAGATCCGTCTCCTCGGTCGGCATTGTACAACAGGAGCTTCGAAACTAGACCTCGGAAGAGTATGTTTGGATGACTTATTTTTTCTTCTTAAATGTTATCATTCAATAACTTACGAAGTTACCACCACATTGGTCATGAGTTAAAATTTCCAATTTACTTGGTTAGTATAGGAGATCAAGGACAATTTTTTCTGAAGATTTATTTGTCTTACAATTTATAACGAGAATAAACTAGGTCAGCAGTCAGCTGAGGAAGAAGCAATACAAAAGTTGATTAGATACTCCTTGGATCAGTGGCAAGCATAGCCTAGGTGCAGCATCGAGTAGTACGTACATGACTCGACGCATCCTCTTTTCCTTTCTCCTGCTGGATTCAGTAACTTTTTCTGAGAGCATCAACTCTCCCCATCGTCATCATCATCGGAGAGCACCACCATCACTTCTCCCTCGTAGTCATCGGGGCAGAACTCCAGATGGCTGTAGTCCCTACGCACTTTCCCTTCGTAGGGATCAAAATCAGGTTCTTCTTCCATGTAATCCTCGTGAACCTCGACGTAGCCCCTGGTGATCAGGTCGACGCGGACCTTGTCGATCAGCACCGCTCTGTCACCGACCTTCTTCTTCCCTGGCTGGCATTCTTCCTCCAGCTGCTTCCTCCTGGCCTCAAGCCACCCAGGCGGAAACGTCCAGCCGCGCCTACACCGGGCAGCTCGTAGATGGTTGGGGGATCGACGAGGAGCAACAGGACAGTGATGTCGTCGTCAGCCGGCCGGACCATGCCTGGGCCGGCCACAGACGCGGTCTCCGGCTTGGACTCCCTCACGATCCTGCCGACCGCGTCCTCCAGCTCCTCTGGGCTCAACGCCGCAGACTCAGGGAAATAACAGCACATCACCGCCCTAACTTTCTTCCACAGCTCCGCGTCTTCCGAGAAGAGGTCGACCGCGATAGGCTCGCCAGCGATCCCCTCCGGTAGCTTGTTGTTCCCGGCTGCGGCAACAGGCACGGGTTTGTAGAGTTGAGACGCCCAGTGCTCGATGGTTGTGGACTCCTTGGCCGGAACATGTCCAACGCCTCGGCCTTCCTTTTCAGCACGCCTTCCTCGCCGTCCTCCACCGCCATAGCCTCGTTGGATCTATCCGACTAGACAGCTGGAGCACTCGCCGCGGTACGATTGTGGTGATTCTGGGGATCGATTGGCGGTGGCGGTGTCGTCTCGGTCTATATAAAGCCACAGCCGAACACCTAGTTCCAGACTCCAAACCGACTCGGGTTCGAGTCCTGTCAAAGCTGCACTCCCTCCAAAGGCACTATAGTTCCCTCAACGCCTCAAAACCATCAGAGCAGAGTTTAATGACTCTCGACAAAGTAGGGACGAATCAGGATCGTACGTATTGCAATTAGGATCGGTTTACACTTGCCAGTTTTAGTTTCTTATGGCGGTTGATCAACGGCAGTATATAAACATCTAGGCCGCGCTTGGATTACCGGTAATCTAGCCGGAAACGGCCGGAAATTATACGGACCACTGGACGTCACACTATTTTCCCGAAGGATTCCGCCTGTTTTTTACGGAGGTAAACTTTAACATGGTTCCCAAGCGGGGCCCTAGGGGACGAGTAAGGTATGTACATTGGGAGTCGCTTAGTTGGGCGCTTAGAGAAATAAAAATAAATCAGAAAAAACGCAGATATCCCTAGCGTCCTTGGTCTACATCGCGCGACGCTTATTCCAGTCGCTATCGGGAATAAAAAAAAGGAATAAGTAAATCGCTAGCGTCTTCCTCCCCATCACGAGACGCTTCTGGTGGCCGCTTGCGCTACCGACAGCTGAACCTGTCGTCCTCAGTCCTCACTGCCCCAGCTCGTTCTATCGGCCACCGACGACGCCGTGCCCAGCCTCCACCATCCACGCTGCTCCACCTCTCAACTCTCTCTATCCCCACCCCACCAAGGACCGCTCCCTGCCCATTTCATTCGTCGTCGATTCCCGTCCCCGGATGAGCCTGCGCCGCCGTGGAGCTCCACTCCGATGCTCCGACTTCTTTGGCCACGCTCGCAGATTCAGGCGGCCGCGGCGTCGCTCTTGGTGGGTGGGTACCCTCGCACGGTGGGGATTCGGCGGAGGTGGAGGCGGGCTTGACGAACATCTTGGGCGGGGAGAGAGCTCCTCGGCCGCGGCGTTGTGGGCCGCATCCTTGAGCTGGGGCATCTCCGGCACGAGCCCACGAGCAGCAGCTTCGGCGACCTCCCAGCTCTAGCTGGTCAGCGAATTTCCTCTTCACCTTCCTACCAAATCGTAGATGCTGCTAGCTTTCTGTTTCTTAAGTTGCTTGTTTAACCAATTTTTGCATTAATTTCGGTGTGTGCAATAGAGAGGAGAGCAAACAGAATACAAATTTCTACACAACTGCGTTTGATTCTGCAAAGCTTAAAGCCTGCTAGTAAACTACATAGTCTGACAAGTGGTACTGATGAATCTCCACAATATAACTTGTATTGGAACCTTTCTTTTTATCAAATCTCGTACAACATGGATGAAATGTAATAATATTTGGGATACAAATAAAAACAAAGAAAATGTAAAGGACAATTAATTCCAGTACAAACCAAAGAAAATGTAATAATTTTATTGGATGAAAAATAAAAACAATACTACAAACAGTCATGCTTCATAGATCTTGTTCCAGTCTGGCTGGTTCCTTAGGGCTTGCCACATGCCAAGTTGTGTGAAGGATTTACCATTTTGTTGCCTATAGAGTTGTAGTGCTCTGTCCACCAGTTCATCATCCGTTTGGCCGCTACCGTGCAGATTTCTGACAATGCACCAAGAGCTATTGAATTGATGAATTTTGCCATTCAACTTGTGCCATTTGTCCCTGCATTGCCTTGGCAGCCTAAATCGATTGATCGGAGTAGTTGCGTTGAACTTGTTCGCAACGGGAGTCCAAAAATATCCATGGACAACAGCATGAGTTCCACTAATATGAGTTTTGGGAGTACGTAACCAAGCATTTATCTGCATGATTAATATAGTACATTATGAACAACTTTAATCAATAAGTTCTCAACGAGGTTGAAAGCAAGATCTTACCAGTCGCCAATGCTCCTCCTCTGTCCAAATCATGTGCATGTTTGGATTGTTGTCATTGCCCAAATTCATCTTGGAGTTTGTGGGAAAATAAGATCTATAGAATGCTTGTGATTGCTGTGTGCAGATTTGGGCATAATATAAGACTGGACAGATGTATTTAGACTAATCACAATGGGGAGTATCATATACTAGTATCATGCATGATACTAGTCTATGTTACTATCTTCACAATGGGTAGTAACATATGTGTGGTATCATATAATACTACATTTATTAGGTTGTAGACTCATCTTGCATTGGAATCCGTTATGTTACGGTATCTACCTATGATACCACTATCACCTCTCTCTTCATTAATTGCAGTGACACGTCATCTTTTTGCCAACATGACATGCATGATATCACCTATGATACTCCCATTGTGTCTAGTCTTATAGACCTAGTGGTGTGACTTCCGTTTTGACTTGGCTGCATGGAATGACTGGATGGTACACACGCATTGTTAGCCACTTGGATTTTCTATATATAGATTCTGTTTGGCTATAGAAATCTAGTGCATGTTTGACTACTATATATAGCATTCTTGTTGATAGTACGAAGGTCAGAAGGTATCGAATTAAAATATGAAAATGAATGGGTCAACCAATATGTTCGAATATATTGTAAGTAAAACCAAATCACACCGCCGATGCATCTTTGTTCCTGCAGTGAACTCCATGAAAGCTAACAACTTTTTTGTTAGTTCTGGACCAGTGATCTTTGCAGTTTTTGCTGCTCCCTTTTTGTTGACTCCATGAATGGAATCGATGGAGTTATTCAACCACGCGCTAATCTGCGATTAAAAAAATATTATATTGCTACAGGTTTCATAAAGAAAACATGAAATATATTTTGTTTTCGGTAGGACTACTCACGAGACGAATGTTGTCTTGCTCGGTCCAAGCAAGTCGCCGGACTCGGCTTTCCTCTTCAATGTCATCGTCATCATCGGCCTCGCCTTGGACATCAGCCTCACCTTGGCTATCAGCACCATTGTGTTGCATGCTCGACGCAGCACCGTACGAGCTACAATCAAATGGTTGGGACATATGTGGGTGGGAGAAATTTATCGGATAATTTGGAGGTGGGTACATCTCCGGATTGTTATAGTGAGAATCCTGGGAATCGAGCCATCCATCGCCGAATGGATCCATCTAGGAAGATTGTGCTGGGTAGTCAAGGAATACTTGTGAGTTGTGTGGAATATAAGCTATATATGGAGTTGGCTTGAACGCATGCATGATTTGGTCAGCAACAAACAAGTCAGTGAATGAATGGTTGTGCTAGTTTCACATTTTTTTATCTCTTTTTTAACTAATGCGCATGCTCTTAGGTTTGCAGCTGGGAAAATCTGGTCATGAGAGATCTCAGAGTACCGATTCAACGAGCTTATCTACTTGCATGCAATTTGTTTTCAATTCCAGCTATCAATTGTAGAGACTTAATATTTTTACGTGTAATTTTTTTGCGTCAGAGATTATTTTTTACGCACAGATCTGTTTGTACTACAAGATCTGCTGGATCTGTTTCCACCAGATCTGCTGGATCCGTTAATTCCGTTATGGATACGATAAAAAAAAAGGATTCCTAGCGCTGGCCCCTATCGCCCGTCGCTCGTGAATTCGGAAGGAGCGAGAAAATAGCGTCCAAGCGCCCGACGCCTAAACTTGAGTCGACGCAAGCCAGAATCCCAGCCTCGGGAATAGTACGTAACCGCTGGGAATCAAATCCTAGCGTCGCTCTTAGCGTCGCCCAATGTACGTGCCCTAAGAAAGATCTCATTGCTTGTTTGCCGAGCTCAATCCAACGATCGATCAGGATAGCCGCCAGCGACCGCCTGTCTAACCTCCCAAACGATCTACTACGGCGCATCCTCCACTTCGCGCCGGCAAAGGAGGGCGCTTGCACCAGCCTGCTCACACGCCGGTGGCGCTTCCTCTGGCGCTCCTCCGGCGCCGTCAACCTCGACTCACGCTCCTACGACCACCTGGACCGCCACCTTAGGCGCGACGCGGTTATGTACGACGCCCAGGAGGCTCTCGCCGCCGTACACCGCGTAACCAGGTTTACCTTCCCGTACGAGGAAGGGGAGGAAGACATCGACCGGTGGATAAGCTATGATTACTCCTCTTACAACGACGACGTGGAATACGGGAAACGCGACATGGCCCGAGAACTCCAAAGTGTCCTGCTCCGCAGCCCGGCGATCCGCCATGTCGAGGAGCTCCGGCTCGGGCTCTTCTACGGCCTGTGCAACGACTGTTGTTGCCACATGCCTAGCTAGATCTCGCTCACGGACGGAGGTAGAATAAGAAGTGGAACTCTGAATTTCTGGCGCACAAACACCACGCCGCACTGACGGCTTTTCCGAATTTACTGCTGCCGAGCTCGAACTCGAAGCACTATTACAAACGGAGCGACACACTCCAACACACACCACGACAGCCCCGGCGGTCCTCCACGGCGACCTGCCGGCCGGCCCCCAAACCTATCGGAGACTACATCCTCTTCTCTGTTGCTCTCTATACACACAGCGCGACTCTATACACACAAATAGCACACGCACACACACATCGTGCAGCCGCTGCACTCGGCCACTAACTTCATGACCTCTTCCTACGCATGCACTAACACACGATACAGCCGACCACTAACAAACTAACTAACCCATGCATGGATGCTCCTGCATGCACGAACCGGCCGCGAGCGCACGCGTCAAGATTAGTGCTAACAACGTCAGCCCTACCTGGCAGTACGTTCTTGGCATCCGCGACCTGCCGTGCTTGGCGTCCCTCCGCGTGCTGCACGTCAGCAAGTGCTCGGATTTTGGATGGTGGGGCCATCCTCTCAACTCGCCGCCGACACCGCCATTCCCGCGGCTGGTGGAGCTTTTTTTTTTAGAAAAAGGGGGAGCCCCAGCCTCTGCATCGAGTGATGCATGCGGCTTTTATTTTTATTAATAAGAAGCCTCAACGTTACAATCGAATTACATCAAGGATCGCGAAGAGTGGCAACATGAATCAACCACTTAAAAAAGAAGGACAACAAGGAATGACTCTGCATCAACATGTTATCCTCAAATCAGAACGCCAGCTGAACTGGGAAAATAGATCCGACGCGACCGATTCCAGGCGGCTGCACCCAAAATCCATTGCGCCTCGCTTCTCCGTTGACTGTAGGTAGGACCACGTACGGATCCAATGAGTAGCCATCGGGATAACCTGCATAAATGAAGTTTTCTTTGCTCTGTTAAAAATATAATCATTACGAACATTCCACAAGGCCCAAAGCAAGGCACAAACACCAACTCGGATCTGAACCTTCTCAGTTTTAGATACCCCTCTTAACCAATTGCCAAACAAGTTATTTGTGTCGTTTGGTGGTTTAATATTAAAAGCCATGTGCACGATGCGCCAAGTCATTTTTGCCAGAGGGTAAGAAAAAAATAAATGTTGAATTGTTTCGTCTTGATCACAAAAACAACATTTCTTACATGCATCCCAATTACGTTTGGCTAAATTATCTTTTGTGAGAATCACCTTACGATATAAGAACCACATAAAAATCTTGATTTTGAGAGGTACTTTCATTTTCCATATAAATTTACGAAGAAATCTTGTATGATCACTCATGAAATCTAAGTACAAGGATTTCACCGTAAAAGCACCAGAATTTGTGAGTCCCCACTTAAAAACATCCTGCTGATTCGTAAGATTAATTTGCATAAGACGATCAACCAAATGCAGCCATTTCGTCCACTTATCCCCCGTCAACGCCCTCCTAAAACCTAAGTTTGGAGGGGGCGCTTGGGACATAACATCAGCTACCGTAACTTGTTTCCGATAGACGATGTTGTAAAGGGATGGATACTGACTAGCAAGAGGCTTGTCCCCGAGCCAGGTATCTTCCCAGAACCGAGTTGACTCTCCGTTCCCTACCTCAAAAGAACCCCGTTCAAAAAAATCATCTTTGACCTTCATTAACCCCTTCCAAAAGGGTGAGTCATTTGGTTTACTCTGTACTTGTGATAACGATTTCGAATGCAGGTATTTATTATGAATTAGCTCATGCCACACACCACCATCTTCAGACAAAATTTTAAACAGCCATTTGCTGAGTAAGGCTCTATTTTTAATCTCTAGAACCTCTATCCCTGATACGTGCATTTTATATCATCATTTATATAACTTTTAGTATCATACTAGAATGTTATTTGCATGATTATATGATTGTTTCTACATGTTTTAGATGATTTTGGGGACTTTCATACAAAGTCCCTATTTTTGGTATTTAATTTCTGGGAGGCAGAAAACCTCCTTTTTCTTGTCTTTAATGTTTCAGGAGCTACAGGAACTCAAATAATAAAAGGAAAAATACTGCGTCAGTTTTTCATCGGGAGAAAGGCAGAGGGAAGAAGACCGAAGAGAGGAGAGCCACGAGGGCCAAATGGGGGTGGCCCACGCGGCCCATGTACCTGGCCGCGTGGGACCCACCCAAAGGTGCCTCGGGCACCTCCTCGCCTGGGGCTTTTTATCGACGCCTTCGTCTCGCCCGAAAAGTAACGCCCTAATTTTTCCAAGTCCATCCGAGGTCGCGGCGGCGGCGAAACTCCTGATCCCTTCCGAGGGGGGTCAGATCCTGCTGCTCCGGAACTCCGGAGAAGGGGGAAATCATCGTCATCGTCATCACCTCTCCTCCTTGGCGTGGGAGGAGGCCTCTACATCATCACCCCCATCAAGACCAGCACCATCACCATCATCATCACCGTGATCCACTCCGTTCCCCTCGCAGTTTGAGAGTTGCTATACCCTAGATACTTGTCTTGTGCTACTATTCATGTTTGTGATTGAGTACTTGTCATTATTTGGTGGTGAAGTTATAATTTCAGATTGTGTTGTACCACTTATGCCACTGATTATGATCATGTTCGCACGTTGTGAGTAGTTCCCGTATGTTCCTGAGGGCATAGGATGAATTGGCAATGATTTATATATGACATGTGTTGGTATTTTGTCAAGAGTTTATCTTTTATGTGATTCTATGATGGTGTTGTGCGAACGTCGACTGCACAACACTTCACCTTTATGGGCTCATAGGAGAACACCGTAGTGTAATGAATTGATGGAGACTTGGGAGGACACGTAAACCTGAGACCGAGTCATGAAGTTATATTATGAGGGTATTAGTATCGGGGACCTTAGAGTGTAATGCTATGGTGGGACTTTAGGTCTTAATAATTCTTGTGCAGTCATTTGCTTGGCCACATGATCCATCATAAGGGGTTGTAGTTTATTTATTTAGCTATACCTAATTATGGCTCCGTCCAAAGAGATTAAAACTTGACAAGATATTCAACGTGTTGTTTAATAAATCTCTATGCCTAGCATCATCCATGCCGCCCTCGGGAACGTTTGCCACATATAAGTTACACATCACTTGAGCTTGTCCTTTGCCACATAAGAGGATTGGGCTTTCTCTCTTTGAGAGCTTTCACTTGCTACTATCTGTTATCTGCTTGCAATTATACAACTGAAAATACCAAAAACACTGCATCTTTTATTGTTTTATTTATCAATCTTACTAACCAATACCTTCAGCTCCTCGTGGGTTCGACAACCTTTTCTAATTGAAAGGTACTACAATTGATCTCCTGCACTTGGGAGCCATCAAGATACTTTTCTGGCGCCGTTGCCGGGGAGCGTAGCGCTATTGGTAAGAAGTTTGGTAAGGAAACTTGAAAGCTGTTTATCTCATTGTTACTATGGCATTTATGAATCGTGCCTCGCTGCATCTTGCTCTATATGAAAGTGCTTATGCCACTACTGCAAAGGTGGTTGAAACTGCTGTGCCTGAGATACCTAAAGTGGGATATAAAATTCCCATGGGTCATGTTAAAAGAGTTATGAAAAATCCATTTACAGGAGATGGAACTAAGTCGGCACGCGAGCACATGGAAATAATTGAGGACATATGTGGCTTATTCAGACTACCTGGTATTTCAGAGGATCAGGTAAAAAGGAAGCTATTGTATTTGTCTTTATCTGGTAATGCTCGTGATTGGTACAGGTCTTTGGATGAAGAGGTCCAGAATGAATGGAGTATCTTGAGGAAGGTTTTCTTTCTTAAATATTTTACTCCTAAAGAAGCTTATGATAACCGCTGCTATATATTCAATTTCTGGCCACATCTGGGAGAGAGTATTACTCAAGCTTGGGGGAGGTTAAAGGAACTCCTTCGCAAGAATCCATGTCATGATCTTACAAGGAAACTTATATTGATAAACTTTTATGTGAGACTACCTATGAAGCACAAGGAGATTCTGGATAATTCATCTGGTGGAAGTTTTACTAATAACACTGAAGAAGAAGCATGGAATTTATTGGAGACTATTTCTGAAAATACTAGCCACTGGGATCTTGATAAAGGTAATGAGCCATATTTTGATTATGAATATTCATGTGTAGAGAATTTCTCTACTTCTATTTGTTTAAAAATCTGAGTGATACTTTTGGTCTTGATCCTTATGTTATAATTGAAATAGCTAAAGGTTTTGCTGATCATATCTGTGTTCCAAAAAGTGGATTTGAAGTTTATGTTGAACCTGTTAAACAATCTATTGTTGTTCCTAAAGTTATTAAACAGGTTGAACCAATGTCATCTGTGACAATTGAGGAGTATGTTGAACCACCTCCATTTCCAAACCAAGTTAAGGAGAATTTACTTAAAGCTGTTACTAACAAGAGTAACAAAAGATGTTCTCAGCCTTATGAACAGGTGGAAGTCAACACTCAAATTTCTGTTATCAAGCAACTAAATGAAGAAGACCCAGTGGATGTTTATCTATGTGAAGATGCTACCAAAGTCATCAAAGGTAATTCGGCCAAAGTTGGGAAACCTGTTATATCATGCTCTATTGGGACTTCAAGTTATCATGGTCTATGTGATATTGGAGCAAGTATTAGTGTCATTCCATATTCTCTTTATCTTGAGATCAAGCCTGATATTGATCCCATTGTTATGGAAGAGACAGGTATGACAATTCAACTTGCTAATAAAGATTATATTAGTCCATTTGGAATTGTTAGAGATGTTGAAGTATTGATTGGCAAAATAAAATACCCTGCTGATTTTATTGTGCTTGGTTGTCCTCAAGATTCATTTTGTCCTATCATTTTTGGTAGACCTTTCTTACATACTGTTGGTGCTGAAATTAATTTGCCTAAAGAGAAAGTGTTTATTAAATGTGCTGGTGAGAAACTTGAATTTAACTTTTCCAAATTTGCTGATAAACATGTTGAGAAAGAGCCAATTCCTAATAATTTAATTGAAACTCTTGCTCATATAGCTGTAGCTTCAACTGATGTTGTAGAACGTTATATGCTTAATCAAGATGAACCATTTAATGATGAGGAAAAAGAGGCTTTGGAACAAATATTATGGCAACAACCACCACAATTACAATTGCATATCCCACCTGATAATTTAGGAGTGCTACCACCACCTAAAGGGGATCCTAGTTTTGAATTGAAACCTTTGCCTGCAAATCTGAAATATGCATATTTGGATGAGAAGAGCATATATCCTGTCATTATTAGTGCTAACCTTTCAGCTGAAGAGGAAGAGAAATTACTTGATGTGCTAAAAGCTCACCGACCAGCCATTGGATACTCTCTTGATGATCTTAAAGGTATAAGCCCCGCTCTATGTATGCATAAAATTAATCTGGAGGAAGATGCAAAACCTGTTGTTGATTTTCAACGCCGCCTCCATCCAAAAATGAAAGAAGTGGTAAGGAAAGAGGTAATAAGACTTATTGAAGCTGGTATCATTTATCCTATAGCTGACAGTAAGTGGGTTAGTCCTGTTCATTGTGTTCCTAAAAAGGGTGGAATGACTGTTGTTCCAAATGAAAAGGATGAACTTGTGGCTCAACGTACTGTAGTTGGTTATAGGATGGTTATTGATTTCAGAAAATTGAATAAAGCAACTCGAAAAGATCATTATCCATTGCCATTTATTGATCAAATGCTAGAAAGGTTGTCTAAACACTCTCACTTTTGCTATCTAGATGGTTATTCAGGTTTCTCGCAAATTCCTGTCCATAAGGATGATCAAGAAAAGACCACTTTTACTTGCCCATATGGTACTTTTGCTTACAGGAGAATGCCATTCGGTTTATGTAATGCTCCTGCTACTTTTCAAAGATGCATGAATGCTATATTTGCTGATTATATTGAAAAGATAATGGAGGTTTTTATGGATGATTTTTCTGTGTATGGTACTTCCTTCGATAATTGCTTGTTCAACCTTAACAAAGTTTTACAGCGTTGTGAAGACCAACACTTGGTTCTTAATTGGGAGAAGTGTCACTTCATGGTTACTGAGGGTATAGTTCTTGGGCATAAGATTTCTGGAGAAGGAATAGAAGTTGATCCAGCAAAGATTGAAGCTATTGAAAAACTACCATATCCAAGGGACCTCAAAGGTATAAGAAGTTTTCTTGGGCATGCAGGTTTTTACCGTAGGTTCATTAAGGATTTCTCCAAAATATCAAAACCTCTAACCAATCTTCTGCAAAAGGATGTTCCTTTCTCTTTTAATGATGATTGCATTGAGTCCTTTAATATTTTGAAGAATGCTTTAATCACTGCTCCCATTATTCAACCTCCTGATTGGAACTTGCCTTTTGAAATTATGTGTGATGCTAGTGATTATGCAGTTGGGGCTGTTTTGGGCCAACGTGTTGATAAGAAACTGAATGTTATTTATTATGCTAGTAGAACACTTGATGCTGCTCAAAAGAATTATGCTACAACTGAGAAAGAATTTTTAGCAGTACTGTTTGCTTGTGACAAGTTTAGACCTTATATTACTGATTCAAAAGTCACAATACATACTGATCATTCTGCTATTAAATACTTGATGAATAAGAAAGATGCTAAGCCTAGACTAATAAGATGGGTACTTCTATTGCAAGAATTTGATTTACATTGTTGATAGGAAAGGGGAGGATAATCAAGTTGCTGATCATCTCTCTAGGATGGAAAGCATACCTGATGATCCTATTCCTATTAATGATAGCTTTGTTAATGAACAACTTGCAATTGTTAATGTTTCTAGTGCTAAAGTTGCATCTCCTTGGTTTGCCAACTATGCAAATTTTATTGTTGGTAAAGTTTTGCCTCCACACTTCACTTCTCAACAAAGAAAGAAATTCTTTTATGATCTTAGACATTATTTTTGGGATGATCCTTTCCTCTATAAGAAAAGTGTGGATGGTATTATTAGACGTTGTGTACCTGAGCATGAACAACAGGCTATTATAAGAGATTGTCATGACAGTCCCTATGGAGGGCATCATGCAGGAGATCGCACAGGAGCAAAGGTATTACAATCTGGTTTCTATTGGCCTACTTTATTTAAGGACTGTGCTGAATATGTTAAATCTTGTGATAAATGTCAAAGAGTAGGAAACATTGGTAGGAGGAATGAAATGCCTATGAATTATTCATTGCCACTTGAACCATTTGATGTGTGGGGTTTTGACTTTATGGGTCCTTTCCCAGAATCAAAGACAAAGCATACTCACATTTTGGTTGCAGTTGACTATGTTACAAAGTGGGTGGAAGCAATTCCAACCAAAAGTGCAGATCATGCCACAGCAATGAAGATGCTCAAGGACATCATTTTCCCCAGGTTTGGTGTTCCTAGGTTCTTAATTACTGATGGTGGTTCTCATTTCTTGCATGGTGTTCTTAGAAAAACTTTGGCAAAATATGATGTTAACCATAGAATTGCATCTCCTTATCATCCTCAAACAAGTGGGCAAGTTGAATTAAGCAATAGGGAAATTAAACTCATTTTGGAAAAGACAGTGAATAAGTCTAGATCTGATTGGCCAATTAAGATTAATGATGCTTTGTGGGCTTATAGAACTGCTTTTAAAAATCCTATGGGAATGTCTCCTTATAAAATGGTTTATGGAAAAGCTTGTCACTTACCTGTTGAACTAGAACATAAAGCTAGATGGGCTATTAAACAACTGAACTTTGATTTTAAAACTGCGGGAGAAAAGAGAATTCTTGACCTAAACCTACTTGACGAATGGAGAAATTAAGAGAAAGGAATTCAAAGTAGGTGATCAAGTTTTATTGTACAACTCTCGTTTCAAGTTTTCTGCAGGGAAACTAGCTTCAAAGTGTTAGGGACCATTAGTGATACAGGAGGTGTACCGTTCAGGAGCTATCCGTCTTCACGGTGACATGAAAGGTAAACCTCATGTAGTTAATGGACAACGCCTTAAACCTTATATTGCAGGAAAAAGCTTTGTCGGAGTGGTGGAAGAGTTGAATTTACAAACACCGGAGGAGGTAATTGAGAGAAACCGTGCAGTTCCAGAAACCCTAAATCAATAGAAGGTAACTTTTGTGTTGGAAAGTTTCTCGGAATTGCATAAAATTTTACGGAGGTCAATTTTTATGGAAATTAACGTGTGGGACAAGAAAACTAGACGAAGCGGAGACCCGAGGAAGGAAAGAGGGGGTCCCACGCGGCCCATGTACCTGGCCGCGTGGGCCTACTCCTTACCCACCTCGGAGTCCCTTTTCGTCTCGTTTTCGATCCCGACGCTTCGTCTTGACCTAAAAACCCTCAATACATACTCCTCTCTGCCGATCTAATCTCGCACCGAGCGTTCTCGAGCGATCTTTGTTTCTGCTGTTTCTGCCTGCCAGGTTTTAGCCATGTCTTGCTCCGGATCCAACCAAGAGGGGGAGAGCTCTCCCAAGGAGGGTGTTGTGAACCGCTACCTCAACTCCGTGATGACACCACCAAAGACCGTGTGCTTCAAAGAGGGCGTGATGCTCGTGGAGGAGGTGAAGGCTCCCAAGGCCACCGACACGGTGGAGGAAAGGCTGGATGAGTTAGAGGACAAGACCTTCAGGTACGGTACTGTGGTTTACCGCAGCCTTGATGCTCACCACTTCATGAACCTGGAGCTGGAGAAGAAGTTTAACACCCCAAGATTGGAAAGCACCTGGGAGTGCTACCACACAACTCTACTCACAACCATATTAAAGAAAGCTTTAACCTTGGACAGCACCTCCTTTGTTTTTAAGGACATCCACATAATAAGAGGATAGAAAGCGGTATAATGACTTGAAAGAAACACCAAGAACTGTAGAAAGCCACTAAAAAGAAATGGTGTCCACTGATTATTATTTGAAGTTATGTGACGTGCTCAATGAAGTAGAGGTGCTACGCCCATATCCCATACTCGTCGCTTATTAGTACCTGAAAACCGAATGAAACACAAGAATGAGTATAAAATTACTCAGCAAGTACAATACAGAACCAACAGAATAATAATCCCAGTTTGTCAAGTACATAGCCAGGGGTTACCAATTTTTCAACATCTAACACCACTGAACCCAACAAGGACCACCTGAAAATACTGATAATCTCCTTTATGATCTAGAAGACTGAAATCGAATATCTGAATTTGTCGAAGAGTGAAACAGAATATCTGAATATGTCGCCCGGACTAGCCCACGAGCTGACAGTTCTCACCGAACTCTATCGGAGTAGCCACTCGGGACAGTCTCTCACCGGACTAACAGAAAGGGGTGAATATGTCGCCCGGACTAGCCCACGAGCTGACAGTTCTCACCGAACTCTATCGGAGTAGCCACTCGGGACAGTCTCTCACCGGACTAACAGAAAGGGATGAATATGTCGCCCGGACTAGCCCACGAGCTGACAGTTCTCACCGAACTCTATCGGAGTAACCACTCGGGACAGTCTCTCACCGGACCGACAAGAAGGGTTAGCCATCGGACTAGCCCACAAGCTGACAGTTCTCACCGAACTCTATCGGAGTAGCCACTTGTGAACAGTTTCTCACCGAGTTAGCTAGGAAATTAAGAAAGTGAACTATTTCTGAACATGGATGAAGAAACCAAATCGAAATAACTGAATAAGTACAAGGCGAAACATTTGAATAAGACATCTCAATCAATGACAACAATCAGTCAAACTGTCACACAATGGACGAACATAGAGAACAAGGGTTCGTCATGCACTTGCCTTTACCGATAGCGAAGACGTTGATTGGGAATAATCCCACACCTGTGAGTAAGCCAACTATGCATAGCACACACGCCAAATGTGGCTAATCACATTTCCGAGGGGAACCCCTTTGCTGTCCCTTCATAAAAGAATTCATAACTCGAGCTAGAAAGCTCGGAAACCAGCAAATGGTATGCCTATGCATTCATATGGAACTTAACTACAAACAACTCCTACTATTCGAACTCGAAATATGGAGCTATCTAATTCATAACTAGCAAATACCACTGCTGTTTCCAGAATTCTGAAATAACAAGTAGCCACCTTTGGAATTTCATAACAAGGTGAATACTCATGGAAATTAAGTAAATCAAGTTGATCTATGAAGTATAAGGTATCAGGTAGCTGTACCATGGTAGAAAACAATTTAATCATCCCTCAAAGAGCATGGAAAGCTATGGACAAAAGCTACAAAAATACTGTTTAGCAAAAACAGAACAGCAACTTGCTTTCATCGCTGCGGCTAACCCGCTGAACCAAATTGAGTGATTGACGGCTCAAAACGACCGTGAGAACAAACCCTGACTTTCATTCCATACAGTCAGCACCCAATTTTACCGTCTTGGGCCCCGAAAATGGATATTTTCGCTACTGCACACCCAGAGACAGCAGCAGAAACAGCTTCTCTTCTGATCCCCTTATGGGCCTGTTAATCCCCTGCCCTAACCAGCACAAACACCTCACCTACAGAACCTTGGTACAGACAAGAAGGGGAAGAACATCACCTTGGTGGTGGGGGCACAAGAGGATGATGAAGGAAACGTGGGAGAGGAGGATCTTCTCCTCTTGTTCTTCTCATCTTGCTCCTATTCATGTCTCCTCTTCTTCTTGTTCTCCTTCATGTGTCCTCTTCTTCTTCCCACAGCACCGGCTCACGGATTGCTTGCAGAGGTGGGGAGGACGAGAAGCAGCCATGGCCGGGCAGGGGAGGAGACGATGTGACGCTGGTTGAACCGTGAGCTGATCTGGAGAAGTGAGGAATAGAGATTGGATGCACATGGAGATGGAGTCTAGCATGAGGGCTGCTGCGTGGAGGTGGATAGGGCTGAGGTGAGAGATGAGAATGGGGATACGGATGAGGAGGTGCCACTCTCCTAAGATAATGACAGAATTTTTAGTTAGGGAATAAAATTCGTAATTTTGAATTAATAATAGCCATTGAATTGCTAAAATCGTGGAAGAGGCATCCAGACTCCGTTTTGGGAAAATAAGTAGTCAATTTCGACTATCTCGACGAGCCCGACGCATCTATGGACTCAGATATTTGAGAATAGATTTTGTTTGAAAGGTCACATGAAGGTGACTACGAAAGGAGTATGGCGAAGCAATGACATCAACTTCACGATATCATATTTGAATTGAATAAAAGTGTATTCCACGATCGAATGTCTCGGAGGGATGCCCCCGACTGTCGTCTCTGATTTGAAATTCAAGAATGATGGATAAAATGGTCTTCAACGGTGATGACAAGAACCTCGATGAGAATATCCAATAAATTACGGGGTATTACAAGAAGGTTGAAGAGTACAAGAAAAGGCTTGAAGATCTGGAAGATAGGTACAAGGACGTCATCAACAAATGGGAGAAGTTCCAATGCTTCATGTGGGACGTAGAGAACCAGAACTGCGAATATGAAGAACGCTTCAAGAAGATTGCAGCAGCCGCCACCCTCAGGTACAATGATCCACCTACATCTTTCCGTGATGGAAGGCCTTTCCCATGGAAGATGGCTGAATGGGAGGAAGAATATGAGAAGGAGGAGGTTGCAGCAAAGGAGAATCTGGAGGAACGCCAAGCTTGGGGGAGTTCCATCTAGTCTTTCTCTTTATCAATCTATCATATCTATCTAGTCATGGTGTGCTTTGCTTTTATCGATTAGTTATCAATATCTCTTAGGCGTGTGTGAGCTCATGGAGCATTATCATGTATCCCTATCTTATGGTTTATCAATGAATATTAAAGTATGGTGTCATCCATGATTCTCTTGTTTGGGGATTTATGGGTAACACTCATGCAAATGAGCGTGGCATATTTAGAATTTCAATCACATCTTGCCTTGAAATTAATTAACTTGAGTATGTTGGATAATTATAGAATTATCTCAATATAGAAGAAGTAAAAAGACTTGTGAACCAATAGTTTGAGGTTAAGATATGGTCTTGTAGGATAAGAAGTTGAGAAGACTTAATGAAAAGGATATAAAACACTCTTGTTACAACCTAGTATCTTTTGAGCAAATTAATGATCATGGATATTTCAATACCTATGCTCTTGAATGTGAATGAAAGGAAGGCACCTGAAATTTCAGCTAGCCATGGAAAGTGTAAGAAAAGGGTTGTGTAGAGCATGGGAACTTGATTGAGATATCCATGACTAAAGTTTGCACTAGTTACTAGTCAAGCAAGAGTGATAACAATTTTTATATCTATCTGTCTTTTCATTTGTCTTCTTTTTGAACTTGTTATCCAATGAGAGTTTATCTTGTCTTTGAATTTCAGCAAAGTATAAAAGATTATAATGCTTGCCATGAAGTGCAAAAGCATGTGAAAAACAATATGATTCGATTGTCCAACATACAATGGTTATTTGCTTTCAAAAGTAAGGGGTGATTGCTAGAGTTCTACTTATGTTGCCCTCATATGTATGAGTTTTAGATCATTAATCTTATCTTGCAATTGAACATGATGATGATACAATGCCCGTATTTATTTATCAACCATAAGTCCATTGATGCATGTAATGATCTATGTCCTTACTTACTCGAGGACGAGTAAAGGTTTAACCTTGGGGGAGTTGATACGTGCATTTTATATCATCATTTATATAACTTTTAGTATCATACTAGAATGTTATTTGCATGATTATATGATTGTTTCTACATGTTTTAGATGATTTTGGGGACTTTCATACAAAGTCCCTATTTTTGGTATTTAATTTCTGGGAGGCAGAAAACCTCCTTTTTCTTGTCTTTAATGTTTCAGGAGCTACGGGAACTCAAATAATAAAAGGAAAAATAATGCGTCAGTTTTTCATCGGGAGAAAGGCACAGGGAAGAAGACCGAAGAGAGGAGAGCCACGAGGGCCAAATGGGGGTGGCCCACGCGGCCCATGTACCTGGCCGCGTGGGACCCACCCAAAGGTGCCTCGGGCACCTCCTCGCCTGGGGCTTTTTATCGACGCCTTCGTCTCGCCCGAAAAGTAACGCCCTAATTTTTCCAAGTCCATCCAAGGTCGCGGTGGCGGCGAAACTCCTGATCCCTTCCGAGGGGGGTTAGATCCTGCTGCTCCGGAACTCCGGAGAAGGGGTAAATCATCGTCATCGTCATCACCTCTCCTCCTTGGCGTGGGAGGAGGCCTCTACATCATCACCCCCATCAAGACCAGCACCATCACCATCATCACCACCGTGATCCACTCCGTTCCCCTCGTAGTTTGAGAGTTGCTATACCCTAGATACTTGTCTTGTGCTACTATTCATGTTTGTGATTGCGTACTTGTCATTATTTGGTGGTGAAGTTATAATTTCAGATTGTGTTGTACCACTTATGCCACTGAATATCATCATGTTCGCACGTTGTGAGTAGTTCCCGTATGTTCCTGAGGGCATAGGATGAATTGGCAATGATTTATATATGACATGTGTTGGTATTTTGTCAAGAGTTTATCTTTTATGTGATTCTATGATGGTGTTGTGCGAACGTCGACTGCACAACACTTCACCTTTATGGGCTCATAGGAGAACACCGTAGTGTAATGAATTGATGGAGACTTGGGAGGACACGTAAACCTGAGACCGAGTCATGAAGTTATATTATGAGGGTATTAGTATCGGGGACCTTAGAGTGTAATGCTATGGTGGGACTTTAGGTCTTAATAATTCTTGTGCAGTCATTTGCTTGGCCACATGATCCATCATAAGGGGTTGTAGTTTATTTATTTAACTATACCTAATTATGGCTCCGTCCAAAGAAGATTAAAACTTGACAAGATATTCAACGTGTTGTTTAATAAATCTCTATGCCTATCATCATCCATGCCGCCCTCGGAACGTTTGCCACATATAAGTTACACATCACTTGAGCTTGTCCTTTTGCCACATAAGAGGATTGGGCTTTTTCTCTTTGAGAGCTTTCACTTGCTACTATCTGTTATCTGCTTGCAACTATACAACTGAAAATACCAAAAACATCTGCATCTTTTATTGTTTTATTTATCAATCTTACTAACCAATACCTTCAGCTCCTCGTGGGTTCGACAACCTTTTCTAATTGAAAGGTACTACAATTGATCTCCTGCACTTGGGAGCCATCAATCCCCAAGCCCCCTTGATCTTTTGGTCTGCACATTAAGTTCCACTTAGTTAGTCTATACTTTCGTTTATGACCATCGCTTTGCCAAAAAAAACCTCGACCTAAAATAATCTAGTCTTTTCCGAACCCCTATGGGTACTTCAAAGAAAGATAACATAAACGTAGGCAAGCTTGTTAGAACCGAATTAATCAGAATAAGCCGATCGCCGTAGGATAATAATTTACCAGCCCAACTCGCCAGTTTCTTCTCAAAACGATCTTCAATCATTTTCCATTCACTATTTTTTAATCTGCGGAAATGTATCGGGATACCCAAATACTTAAAAGGATATGACCCAGATTCACAACCGAAAAGCAATCTATATTGGTCCTCAATTTCCTTCGCTTTCCCGAAACAAAAGAGCTCACTTTTGTTGAAATTTATTTTTAAGCCGGATAATTGTTCAAAAATACAAAGGATAAGTTTCATGTTAAGTGCCTTTTCTAGATCGTGTTCCATAAACAAAATTGTGTCGTCGGCGTACTGAAGAATAGATACCCCCCATCTACTAGATGAGGTATCAGTCCATCTACTTGACCATCTTCCTTGGCCCTTGCAATCATAATAGCTAGCATGTCAGCGACAATATTGAATAGAATCGGTGACAAAGGATCACCCTGTCTTAAACCTTTTTGAGTTTGAAAGTAATGATCTAAATCATCATTTACTTTAATACCCACACTCCCTCGGCTGACAAAATTTTCTATCCATTTACACCATTTTGGGTCAAAACCTTTCATTCGCAACACTTGTTGTAAAAAAGGCCATTGAACTTTATCATACGCTTTTTCAAAGTCAATTTTTAGTAAGACCCCATCCATTTTCTTCCTATGAAGTTCATGGATTGTCTCATGGAGAATTAGCACTCCCTCCAGGATATGTCTGCCAGGCATAAAAGCAGTTTGAGTTGGTCTAATCACCTTATGTGCCACCTCAGTAATTCTATTTGTTCCCACCTTGGTGAAAATCTTAAAACTAACATTGAGTAGGAAAATAGGTCGGTATTGTTGTATCTGAATCGCATTTTCCTTCTTTGGCAGCAAAATAATGTTGCCATAGTTCAATCGGTATAACGGCAAGTCACCAGTCTGGAAGGCTTTAAACAAGTTCATTAAGTCAAATTTAATAGTACCCCAGAACTTCTGATAGAACTCAGCAGGGAACCCATCTGGTCCAGGTGCCATGTACAGAACGACACATCGGAAACGGGCCAAAAACCCCTTCGGCAACGGAGAAAGGGTCCGTGTCCCCGCCTCTGTCACTGATGTGAAGGCCTTCATCGGTAACGGAGGCCAAAAACCGTTTCTGATGAGGTCTCCATTTGGCAACGGTTGTGCGCAGACCTCCGTTTCCTTAGTTTTCCTTCATCAGATACGGAGTTTGCCATCCACCCGTTTGCACTGAGCATTTCTCATATTTCGGTTACAGGATGCCACGTTTACAAATGCCAGTAGATACTTAAAATCTCACAGCACAAGCTCAAATACTAAAACGGTAACAGATTTCATTCATATCACAATGTAACTTTACATTTCCATCACAATTTCACCTTTACAATTGCATCACAAGATGTGACAAACATAAGAGGTAAAACGATAACAGATTTCATCTATACTAAGCCTATCATGTCAAAGGACGGAAAGAATATATGATTTCTTCGCTACATCCTTTTCCACAATCCTCGCAGGTGTCACTCTAGCTATCTCTTCTTATCTCAACTTCTTGAGAGAAGGATGTTGAAGCTTTGGACCCTATATATTAGTAAATAGAGTTACAATTGTTAAATACATATGCTAAAACAAATACACTATGAATTTAAACAAACTGAAACGATATCTTACCTATGTCTTGAGGTGGCTCTTATTGATGAACCGGAGCAGCCAACACACGGCATTTCAACAAGATATTGCGATGTCAGCAGCTTCATAGGATGCCTGACAACGATCATCCTTTCCATGGAGGCCACCACCGGCTCTGGATTTTTTATGCAGTGTCACCGAAATCTAATCTAATACGTCACCGATGTGACATTTCGGCGACACTGTATAAAACACTCTTACTTAAAAAAGTATTTTATGCAGTGTACCAAAACGTCACAATAGCGACGGTGGATATGTATGGTGGAGTTTGAAAGGGAACAGCTTGATATTTCTAAATGTAAATAAGGATTTATGTTAGTTCTGACACTACTAGATAGAACAAACAATTTAACACAATAATATGAAGTATACAGTAGTATATAGTGTGTACAGACCTGTGTATATAATTGGAGTCCATTATGGGAAAGTCAACAAACACTACTCTCTTGAGTAATGTTCGTTGTTTGTTCTGTGTCTCCGACTTTTTTATGCAGTGTCACCGAAATAGACTCCTGTTTTCACATGGACTAGTTAGCTAAACTACAACCGGTTGCAAGTGCACAATAGGCAAGTTAACTACATCAAGAAATGATCTAGCTAGAACTACCGGATGTGAACTGAACTACTATCAACAAGTTAGCGAAACTACAAACGGTTGCAAGTGCACAATAGGCAAGTTAACTACTTCAAGAAATGATCTAGATAGAACTACCGGATGTGAACTGAACTACTTTCAACAAGTTAGCTAAACTACAACTAGTTGCAAGTGCACAATAGGAAAGTTAACTACATCAAGAAATGATCTAGATAGAACTACCGGATGTGAACTGAACTACTTTCAACAAGTTAGCTAAACTACAACTAGTTGCAAGTGCACAATAGGCAAGTTAACTATATCAAAAACTGGTCTAGATAGAACTACCGGATGTGAACTGAACTAGTTTCAACAAGTTAGCTAAACTACAACTACTTGCAAGTGCACAATAGGCAAGTTAACTATATCAAGAAATGATCTAGATAGAACTACCGGATGTGAACTGAACTACTATCAACAAGTAAGCTAAACTACAACTAGTTGCAAGTGCACAATAGGCAAGTTAACTACTTCAAGAAATGATCTAGATAGAACTACCGGATGTGAACTGAACTACTTTCAACAAGTTAGCTAAACTACAACTAGTTGCAAGTGCACAATAGGCAAGTTAACTATATCAAAAACTGGTCTAGATAGAACTACCGGATGTGAACTGAACTAGTTTCAACAAGTTAGCTAAACTACAACTACTTGCAAGTGCACAATAGGCAAGTTAACTACATCAAGAAATGATCTAGATAGAACTACCGGATGTGAACTGAACTACTATCAACAAGTAAGCTAAACTACAACTAGTTGCAAGTGCACAATAGGCAAGTTAACTACATCAAGAAATGATCTAGATAGAACTATCGGATATGGATCTGATACCTTCTTCACGTCGCCGTTGGATCAATCTAGCAGATCCGGAAGTGATGGAGGCAGAGGAAGCCGACAGAGCGACGACCTCACCGTGTCGGGCGAGATGGCGAAGACCTCGCCGTGTCGGGGGACATGGCGAACACCTCGCCGTGTCGGGGGAGATGGCGAAGACCTCGCCGTGATAGCCGTCGTCTGGGCGGAGATGGCGCCGCCACGGCGCCGGCGATGGGCGCAACGCCAGGAGGCGCCGCCACGAACAGATCTAGCATACTGGGACAGAGTGGGAAACGAGTGTTAGGTTTTGCTCTGTACGACCATATATATAGGTAAAACATAGGAAACGGTTCTTTAGAAGGACCGTTTCCTTTGTATTTCTTCCACTGAGGTGTGGAACCTACGCGCCCACTCTGTGGAATTTCTTCTACTCTCTGGAATAATATTTTCCTAATCTCTACTATATGGAGAAAACCACTTATAGGATACTTATATTAATATTAGTGATTAGTACATTACATACGCAGTACATATTAATAATAATAAAGTAAATTACAGTTTGAGAACTTATAGAACTACTACTAGCTACTTCTTGTTTTTCTTGCGCCCTGCTTCCGCGCAATCCTCGTCCTTCTCACGGACTCGCTTATTGGGGGCCATTGGAGGTGGTGGTGGCGGCGGCGGCAGCATATCGGAGGCGGTGGCGGCGGCTTTCTTCTCCGTCGCCGGGGCTCCCTTCTTCGGGACCGGCGCCTCCGCCTCGTCCTCCTCGTCGTCCTCCTCCTCCTCCTCCTTCTCCTCTTCGGTTGACTCGTCATCAGAATCAACCTTCGCCGGGCCCAGCATCAAGGTGGGATCATGGAAGTTGGCGTATTCGTCGTCGCTCGTCTCCGGCGTCGGTCTTTCAACGGACTCGCCGCTGACGGGGGGACTGTCCCGCGGCGACTCAGTGTGCTCCTGTGTGTCGTTGCTGCGAGGCATCTTCGCTAATCAGTAGGAGGGAGCGAGCGAGCGAGAGAGAGAGAGCAGATTCGGTGGCGTCTTGAGCTAGCAAGGATTGGGGTTTTCAAGGAGTAGTGGGCGGTGCCACTACGCCATGGCATTTACTCGCCTCGTTTCGAATTCAAGATGGAACGTGTCCACATTGGAAACGGACACCCAAAAGTCTCCGTTGCTATAGAGGCACATATCGGAAACGGAGCCAGAATTAAGACCGTTGCCAATACTATGGGTAGCGGAGTTAATACTTTCTCCGTTACCTATGTTGACGGGCCAGCCGCGGCCCAGGTCAGGTTTGTACGCACTGGCCGCGCGGAAAGCGCGATTCTCCGTCTACTAACGCCTGCCGTTTCCATAGAGGGGTATCTGATGTGTCGTTCTGTACTAGTGATTTGCATAATCGCATCGTACACCTCCTTCTCTATAAAGTCGGCTGTAAGAATATTATTTTCCTCATTCGAAATTTGTGGTATGTCAGCAATTCGGGTCTCCACTAGTGTGACCGAATGCTGGGCCGAGTTTCCAAACAGTTTCTTATAAAAGGTCGTTATATAATTCTTGATATTTTCTTGCCCTATTATAATACCCTCCTCTTGTTCTAGCTGAAAGATTCGTTTCCGTCTATGTTTCCCATTTGCAATTAAATGAAAATATTTAGTGTTATCACCCCCTTCTTGAATGTTTTTCACTTTAACTCGTTGTGCCCACTTAGCCTCTTCATCTCTTCTTAGAAGGGCTAGTTCATCGTTTGCTTTCCTGAGGGACTCCCTCTCATCAGCATTTAGAGTTGTGGTTTCGGCCTTGACATCAAGTAAATCTATAAGATTGAGAAGTCTTTCTTTCTCCTTCTTATAGACACTACTAATATTTTTTGCCCAACCTTGAAGAAAAGCACGAAGATGGCGAATCTTGTTTTGCCATATCTCCTAAGGTGAGTTACCAACCGATACCAAATTCCACTCCTTAGCCACCATTTCGGTAAAACCCTCTTTTTTTAGCCAAGAGAGCTCGAAAGAAAAATGTGTTTTATTCCCCAGGTGAGCTTGTTCTCCTGAGTCAATGAGTAAAGGTGTGTGATCCGAACCTGCCCTAGTTAAAGCTCGAACACTCACTAACGGGAATTTCTGTTCCCAGGACACACTGGTCAGAATTCTATCTAATTTTTCATATGTAGGATTGGGTCTACGATTTGCCCAAGTGTATTGTCGACCGGAGAGATCTATTTCTCTTAGGTCAAGGCTTTCGATGATTGCATTGAAAATAAAAGGACATCTGTCATTATAATTGTCATTATTTTTTTCACTTTGTCTCCTGATTATATTGAAGTCACCTCCCACCAAAATTGGTAGAGTTTCAACTTCACAAATACGAACCAACTCGGCTAGGAATTCACTCTTTTGTGCATCTTGAGCCGCACCATAAACAGCCACCATGACCCACTCGAAATTATCAGAACGAGAGACTAGATGAAACTTTACACATATGTCCCCAGGGGTGATGTCTTTAACCTTAATTGTTTGTGCATTGAAACCAACTAAAATCCCTCCTGACCTCCCTTGTGGAGGTAAACAATACCAAATGTAGTCAAAACCCCCTGCCAACTTTCCTAGGAAAGGTGCACTAAAGTTGTCCCTGTCAGTTTCTAGTACAGCGAAAAAATCAAGCTTGAACTCTCTAATCGTGTCCGAAACAACCATATGCTTTGTTGTGTCCCTAAACCCCCCACTATTCCAAAAGCAACCTTTCACCATTACTTAGAGTTCAGTTTTAAACGGATACTACGTCTGACCGAAGAATGGTCGTATTTTCTTTTGGTATAAACTCTTTTTCTCTTAATATCCGTGGAGTGGAGGTCCTTGTGACCTTCGGAGTCAGATAACCCCTTTTCCACCAGATCAGAAGTCAAATCGAATGCTTCATCAATAACTCTCTTACCCAAAGAAACAGGTTGTTTTGCTTGTTCCTCTTTTTTCTTAAGCATTATTAACGTACGATTTAAATCAGTTTCTTTAATGTTTGCTATAGAAGACAAAACTTGATTAGGAGAACTCCCCAACGAAACCCCAAGCTCGTGGCTCTAGCAATAACAACGTCATCCGAAAAAGAAGCAACTGTAAATTTAGAAACGGATGAAGTACCTGGAGTCCCGAAATCATCACGCTCCTGAGCCCTCCTTTGGGCCCTTGCCAACTGTGTGTCATCAGCATTAGCTTGAGCTCGAACACGCGAACTTGATCGCACCTCCTTTGCCCGAGCCTCCGAAATACCACCGTAAGCAATAATCTCTTCCCGAGAAAATCTTCCACCCAAGAAAACCCCTGTCCCTTGACAGGTTGGAGAAACTGAGCCACGGAGGGTGGTGTTATCAACTGGCGTACGCGGTGAAACAGCCGAACCTTCCACGGCTAACCTCATTGGTGATGGCGATGGAGGGGTCGCAGTTGATGTTATCGACGGAGGGGTCGCAAAGTCATCAACCATCGAACCATGCACGTCAGCCACGTTCTGCTCCTCAGCCCGCACCATGTGATCATCGAATGTACTGCTGCTCGCAACAGCTGCAGGGGAAACCGGGCTAACTTCTGGCACAACATCTTTTGCTGCAGGTGATGCTGACCTCTGTGGCACAACAAACCGGTGCTCTGTGAACTGCTGAGGTGTCGGACGTCGGGTAGGAACCGAAGCAGCCAAAGGGGAGGGAAAGCTCTCCTCATCGTCTTCCACCCTGTCACTCCAGAGGCGTCTTGGCGCTGATACACACGTGCGGACCGCCTTCACATTCGGAGAAGGAGAGAAATCAATAGAACCAAACTGAATCAGAGGTGGTTGTTCAGTCTGAATAGAATTGTCCATGTGAACTTCAAGCCTAGATGGAGATGGTATGGTCCCAAATGAATGTGATCTTTGGGTTCGGAAGACTTGTCGTCCGTCTCCATGTCTTGTGTTTTATTTTCCTTCTCCTGATCTTTCTTGGTTGCATCACAGCCCTTATCAAGATTCTCTTCCGGCAATTTATTTTGTCTTTGATTTTCCTTATCTTTCCCACTGTTTCCACCTCCTGCACTCGGATCATGCATCACGAAATCCCCTGCAGCTACAATGGAACCATCCTCAGCTTCGAGATCAAAGAGAACACCATACCCTTCTCCCTCATATGAAAAATCAACCGATCGTGGTATCCCCTCCGGATTAGCACAATCAATTCGTGCCCTCACGATACCATGTTCACGAGTGAATCGCATGTCAATCTCCTTAGCCTCCCCAATCAATGAGCCTACTGCAAAAAGGGCCAAATAATCTCGGCACAGAGTCTCAGGGCAGCCGGAGATACGCACCCAAATATCATATAAACCCTATTTGTCAAACATCTTAGAACTCCAGTCCGCAAAATGCATAGAAATTTCTGTCCCTTCAACCTCAATACACTTGATTCTCTTTAACCTAGATAAATCGGCCTTGGTTGGAAATACCACTCTAAAAGCTGAGTCCCCTGCAGGATAAATCTCCCAAGCATGATCTCCTGGAACCAACCAGTCAAGCTCTTTCAAAACTTGAGGAGCTGACAATTTCCCACCTGAGACTTTGATCCTCCCAACTTTTCCGGTCTCATTCTTCAGACGCAGGTTATCTGATTTGTCTACCTTGAAGTACATTAAGCACTCCCTTGCCATCCCGTACAAAGTAGCTGTAGGTTTCTTCATTTTTGGCAAGGGGCAGGTGTCATCCCCATGGAAGGCCGAGTCACAATAAACACATAGAATTGCTTTGCATTCATCTCCAATATGACCTGTAAAACCACATCTGAAACAAAGGGTTTTATCATGTTTATTTTTCGCTTTTCCTTGCTGTACTGGAGCAACAACATTGGCAGCCTCTTGAGTCATTCTTTGTTCATCAGACTTGTCTGTTTCTTTTGGTTTATATACCGCTGTTTGTGCCGTCGCCACCCCCTGCTGTTCCAGCTCCATGCTTGCATTGCTATTGACATCAACTTGCCCACCTAGATGAGCTCTTCCACCATGGTTAGTGACTCGGCCCCTCCCCTGAGCGCCGCCACGACCTTGTCCGACGGTCCCGAAATTGCCATGGTTATTCCTATACCTCTGATTATTGTTGTAGGTCATGTTACCTGGTAATTTCTACTGTTTCTCTCGTAAGAACCTTCATTATAGTTGCCGAAATTACCTCTGAATTCACCTTGCTGCGTACCACGCTGATCGAAATTGGTCCTGCGATCAGGCTGCATGGCTCCACTGCCCTCGCCACGCTCATAGTTGTTTGGCCCCGAGGCCCTGAAATTCTGCTGCGGGTACCCTTGTGAACCCTGTCCGCCATTGCCATACCTGCCCTTCTGCCTATCCTGCACTCCATCTCTGGCATTGAAACCCCGGTCATCACGCCCACCATTGAAACCACCACGTCGGAAGCCTTGTCCTCCGTTTTGCTGATTGCCGTAGTTGTCTCCTCCGTTAGAAGGGTAGCCCCCGCCTGGCGCGCCCCTACCCGCCATGAGAACCGACGCCGAGGTACGTCGTTCCTGTGGCGACGGCGAGGACACACGCAGAGAGGGATTGTTGCTCGGATGAAGGCGGCGTAAACCTAAAACGCTGGATGTATTTGCCAATCTGGGCCTTGTGCCCTTTGTTTGCACGATCGAATTACAACTTGGTATGGCCTTGTGCCCAAACCCAGGTTGCATCCGCCCGACTGGGCTATCATGGGCCTTGTGCCCAGGACACGTCGGTGAGGAACGGTACTTTGAATTTGAATTCCGGATCAGATCATGATCCACCTTTTTCGGTCCCGCACCGCCGCTCGCCGCCGGTGACCTTCTTGCCCGCGATGAAGAAGAAACGCTCGCCATGGCCGACATCACCTTCTTCTTCTTCTTTTTGCGCTGCACGACCGTCCAATTGACGGCTTCGAGGACATCATCCAACGTGAACGTCGTGGGCTGCAGCACCGGGATCTTGGTCACCGGGAGACCTGCAAAACAGCTCGCCACAGGTCGAACATTAGTACTTACCGGCAAATCGGACGAGATGGTGAGCTCCATCGCCGCCCAAGTCTTTAGGTTGCGTTTGTTGGCCTTCTTCTTCCTCTCCTTCCGAGGGTCCTGACCAGGTTTCTCTTTCGGCGTCCGACAGCGATACTCCCAGGACCGGGATCTCGCAGAGGAGACTGGAGACGCCGAGGCCTCATCCTCCTCCGAGCTCTCGGACGAGCAGTCCCAGAAGCGGCCAGCCGGACGCGCCGTACGTCCGCCGTCGCCAGAAACGCCACCCGGGTCGCGAGACCGGGTCGTCATCTAAACACTATCTAGGCATACTGAAGGGTGTCATTGATGCGGCGCCGCATCTCGCCACCTTGCACCTCGACGGCGTCGATCTGTCAAACCCAACGTTAACGCCTGACACTCCACAATCAATCCATCTGGGGTGCTCAAAGATCAGCAACCTCGTGTTGGCGAATCTGTATAGTTGGGGTCGACAATCCCAGAACACCATGGAGGTCGAGGCTCCACAGCTTCGCTGTTTCACCTACGAGGGACCTATCCGGTCGCTGTCGCTCAAGCCGTCGCCGCGAAACTTGCGCTTGACGTTCCTGCTGACAAATTCATACAACAGATGGAACTCGCCACCTCTTTTGGAAACTTATTCGTAGCATCAGCCGCGCAAACATCGTCAACCTCAATTTTCAATTGTCACACAACAATGAATGTGAAAGCGAGATGGGTTGGTAAGTGCTTGACTGTCTGCCAGTTGCTACAGGAGAATACCTTTTTTTTTTTTTTTTTTTTTTTTTTGCACACAACCAACTTCCTCATATATTCACCAAGAACATCCACATACACAGTACATAGATCGAAGAAAAAGAACACACATACGAGGAGGAGGAGGATCCAGAAGCTGCGGGAGCACCGACCACGCCGGCGTCGGAGCTGAAGAAGACCACCTTCCATCTTGCCGCTGTCAGGGAAGCTTTTGCCCTATGAGAGACGCCGCCGTGCCCGCCCGCCGCGCCGCGGCGGAGCTTGAATCGATGAACGGCCGGGGCGAGCGCCCCCCTGTCCCATCCACACCTCCTTGCCGGAGTCGTCTTCAAATCCGCCGCAGGACGAAGTCGAGGAACCCCGCGCGCCCCTAGATCCGAGCAAATCCACTGCCAGGACGGAGACCGCCACTGGATCTGGCAGCAGATCGAGACACGGCGCGGATCCGCCGATCCGCGGGTGCCGGAGGAGCAGACGCACCAGCCCGGAGCTCCACGAGCGCCGCCGCCGGGGAGGAGAAGCATCTGCAACAAAAACCACACCAGCGCCACCTTCGCCTCCACGGCGCCGCCGGCTGCCCCAAAGGAACCTCCCTTATGTACACGCGTGACGCGGGGATCCCCCACCCTCCCGCCGCCGAGGCGGCCGCCGGAGGGCGAGGGATCCAACCGGATCGACGGCGAGAAGGTGGCTCGGTCGGGTGAACTCAAAAATCGCCCTTCCTGCTACAGAGAACGGGGAGGGGAGACGACCAGCGCGACTGATAATCTAGTAGGAGAACACCTTGTTGCCGACGGCCTTATGCCGAGGGTCTACCAAAATCCGTAGACAAGCAGTACGCCGTCGGCATGTAGAAGATACATAAGAGTTTTTCATGCATGTTTTCCATGTTCCTCTCAAGAGTGTTCTTCTATGTTTTTCCTCCCGTTCTCTCTGTTTTGCGTTACATGGTGTCATGGTGTACTCTAACTAAATAGCCAACGAGATATACTTGTACTCGAAAGGGCATGCGGGCCAGAGCCTACATAGGGTGACACGTTAGATGGCCCTCGGGATTTTGTTGGTCGCCTCGAGGATTTACAGTTTAACGAATTTCCCAAAAATTATATTTCGATGGGGGTATCAAACATTTGTAAGCTCGAAATTTTGGGTCCGATTGAAGATATTCCAAAGTAAATTTACGTTAACTAAATTAGATGAATTCAAAAGAATTATCGAACTTTCAAAAGTTTCTAGAATTTCCATATCCCGGTGATGTTTGTAATTTCTCCATTATCAAATATCTAACCATGGTCGCCTCCTTCCAGGAGAATTTCCTTTGCATGATGATGTTTTTCTTGTGTTTATGTTCTATAAATAGAGAAAAGAGTCGATGTTTCAGATTTATTAATTAAAATTATATAAAAAACAGATAAATAATTAATCGATTCTAATGACGTTCTAAAAAAATCAGTAAACTTCAAACAAAGAGATGCTTTTGTATGCATAACACTTATTGCGGACATTGACATCATTGACAAACCTATAATAATGTTATAATAAAACATGCAATGAAAGGTCATAGACACACGGGCATGATATTTGTTAACGAGGTTTAGAGCTCCTGCCAAAGATACCGCAATCGTGGCTGCTTCGGAGTCGGCTCCCTCACGCCTACAATAAAAGATGTAAGCCATGTTGGTGCCCCCCTCATTATTCATATGACACAAATTTGTGGAAATTTATGAAAGCTTATGACTGTTGTCGACTTTATTAGGCCCTAATGGGGTTTAAAGATATACATGGGGAGAAACTTGGACTACAAGACAAGCCATGGTATGTCAAATCAATTCTAAATAGTCATAGTGGGAGTGAAGGGGACCGCTTTGTGACTGGATTTGAAGTCTTGCACTTACATCGTCTTATCTATTTCAACATCATCAAGTGTGTCCCTAGAAAATGGTCCGGAGGTGGACGGTAGGATGAATCTTGCCATGGCAGTGAAGGCGGAGGCAAACTTGTGCTTGGAGGGAGAGGAAGGAGATGGTCTGATACACTTGGATTGTAGGGAAAGATGAGTCTAAATACTCCCCCTATCCAAAATTGCCCTGCATTTAAGGTTCAGTCAAAGTCAATCTTTTTGAAGTTTGAGAAAATATGTTGGAACATTAATAACATCTATGATAACAAATGTATATAATACGAAATTATATCTTATCATGATTATAATAACACTTATTTTGCATTGTAAATGTTGGTATTCTTCCCTATAGACTCGGTCAAAAATTACAAAGTTTGAGTTTGACTAAAACCAGAATGCAGTGTAAGTATTGACAAAGGGAGTAGAAGGGGTGGCTGGAATTAATCTGCAATTAATGGGTAGAGGATTGATGCAAGCTTCATTGTTGTGAGGAATTGAGATGAAGCGGACTAAAGGAGGCCGCGTGTAACACCCCGGCTGACTCCGGGACTGTAGGAAATATGCCCGAGAGGCAATCATAGAGATGATGATATTTCGATGTATCCATGATTTATATGAATGTGCCCTGAATAATATCTTTGTATTGATTGGCAAGTACGTGACTTGTTTGTGAAACTCATTACTTGTATGGTTATTCTAAATATGTCCCTAGTCGGAGTTCATGTGAGAACACACTTGAATATTAGACTAGCACATGTATTAGTAGATGACTACGTTTCACAAGTCATAGACATGGAGATGTCAAACTAATAATGTGGACTTATGTTAAGAACATAGAGTTGGGCTGACCCATCTTGAGACAATGAAGCAAACGTTCATAGCTCTCTCTCTCTACACGATGTGTATGCTTTGTCCCTAGACCTGAGATTGTCACATGTATCCGAGATGTGAATCGACCTACTTTGGGGCTATCAAACGCTATGCCGTGAAAGGGTAGCTATAAAGGTAGCTTACGGGTTTGTCGTGAAACATGCTGCGGGGCTTGGTCAGTCAAGATGGAATTTTGCCCCTCTCTTCTTGAGAGAGATATTTCTCTGAGCCCCTCGAGTGATCGGATCCAGAAATGCATGCCGTGCTACATAAGGTTAATGGTTAACCTAGTATGAGATTCCGAATCACAGGATCGAGAAAGAGTGGTCAGCTAGGAGCTTCACCAAATATCGTGAGGCAAAGGGAATGGCATAAATATTGTGATGGTTCATCCGATAAGATCTTTATGTGCGTTTGGGAGTTGGCACGTTTTGCTAGAAGCCGCTACCAACTATTGATCGAGTAGGTGTACTCGAGTCATGTCCAAACGTGCGTGAACCTATAGGGTCACACACGTAAGATTGTGGAGGCGTAATTCGGATTGGATCCGAGTTGGGCTGGAATAGACTCCAGAATGGGCTTCAGTTGAGGCAGCCCAATATGGGGAGGTCTATATAAGGAGAGGAGGCTGGATGTTTTAGGTTTGCCCATTTCCGCACCACATCCGCCCAGCCACCGTCTCACCACGCTCCTTCCGCCCGCGCGGACCTAGCAGTCCGACGAGCAGTGTCTCCACGCCGTACGTGTGGATACCGATAGAGGTGCTGCATCCGAGCACTTGGACGAGCCGCCGGGAGGAGCTGTTCGTGGGAGCGACTGGATCGGAGAGGATTGTGCGTCTACCCTGCCCCGACTCAAGGTGGCGACGGGTACGGGTATCTCCGGGGGGCTCTCTACCGTGCCCGCCCCGATCCCCGCTAGTACCCGTCCCCGCCATACCCGCCAAGCTTCGCGGGGGGGAAACAGTCCCCTTGCCCGAAACAAACGGGTACCCGACCCCCATGGATACTCCATGGATACTCGAAACAGCAATGTTCAGCAAACAAAACAGCAGAAAAATGACAGCAACTAGTGATATTTCAGCAGCATTTTGTTGACAGCAAACATCACAAGATTCAACATAGATAGTTAAACATCACAAGCTTCAGCAGTTCAATGAGACTTCAATCTCTCAAGTCTAATCATACAACAGAATAAATAGCTCTAGTAGACAACTAGTTGGATTACAACACAATAACTGAATAACTGAACGAAGGGGAGAGACCACATCCGTAGCTTCCTATTCATCAATTGTTCACCCTTTACTCCATGTCTCCTTGCGAGCATGCAGCAACAGCAAGGCTAGTAGTCATTGCAGCTCGCCAATTCATCATCCTGGTTATGGCAATGATACAAGATAGCAATAGGAAAAATTAGTAGTGCTAGGTCCTAGGATTGCAGTCATGATGAATGCTGAGGATGGAGACATACCATTGGTTCATCCTCCTCATCAAGACATGTCTGAAACTCAGTATCAAGTGATGAATTGTTGTCCCCTGAAATTGCAAACAATGTAAAGTTAAATGACAAATAAATAGATATTTAGGTGTATTCTTTAGCAAATAATCTGTAAGCAAGTTTCTGTGTATTACCAAGCATGTCAGCATGACACCAAGCTTGCATACACATGATAGCTTCAACCATCTTTGGTGCAAGCCTACTGCGATGAGGGCTGAGGATTCTACCACTTGTAGAAAATGCTGACTCGGAAGCTACCGTTGTGACTGGAATAGGTAAGATGTCATGAGCAATGAGCTGCAGTGTGGGAAACTTGATTCCCCCAAACTTCCACCAGTTAATGATATCAAAATCAGGTGTTCTTGGCAGAGTTGGCTCTTCTAGATACATATCTAGCTCTGTGTGAACAAACATAGATGAAACAGCTGGCTGTGAAGACATGTACTGATCAAATATGTCAAAGACTTCATCTTCTCCTTGCTGATGTACACCATCATCACCAACACCATCTGTTACTCCTACTTGAGATCCATCCTGGTACTCAACCAACAGGTCACGCAGCAGCTGCTTAACTCGTGCAACCTCAATACTTGCTACCTCAGGTCCATAGAGGGAACCATACAGAGCTTGTAACATATGGAGCTTGTATCTTGGATCAAGAACAGTGGCAACAGCCATCAAACCATGGACATCTGTCCAGTATTTATCAAACTTTTTCTTCATCTCCTCAGACATTTGTAGCATGAGCTGAAACTTCTCTTTCATCTCCTCTGTCATTTCTTGCAGCTGCTGGTCATTAGGTGTTGACCATTTTCGAATTGACAAATGAATACCACAAACCTTAGGGAAGAACAGATTGGCTGTAACATACTTGGTTCCAGACCATAAAGAAGTGATATCATAAAATAATTTCAGCCTAACATTCATCTCCTTGGCAAAATCCCAATCAGTAGTTGCTGGACAGCAATTAAATTGCTTTTCACGCAGACTAAGACGATCAAAAACATCCCTATACATCGCTGCAGTGTTAAGCATTAAGTATGTAGAGTTCCATCTGGTTTTGCAATCAAGAGCCAACCTCTTTTTGTACTCAATGTTCATCAAACGACAATTTTTCTCAAACTTCTCATGTCTTTTTGGAGTTGCTGACCAAAATCCTACACTATCACGCACCCTCTCAATGCCATCCCCAAAACAGCAAGCCCATCTTTAGCAATAAGATTCAGTATATGCGCACAACACCTCATATGCAACATTTTACCACCCAACATGAGGGAAGAAGTGTCTAACTTATCTTTGAGTTCATCCACTGCCTTATCATTGGTAGTGCAATTATCAAGAGTGATGGTGGATATCTTCCTCTCAAGATGGAATTCACAAAGCACCTCATGGAGGACATCACAAAGCACTACAGCTGTGTGTGGTGCTGGCACATAAACGAACCTACCGACAATTAAGTATTACATTAGTAAGCATGAAAAATAAGCCATGTTCAGATCTGCAAGAATACTAGAAGAGATGTAATATAATGTACCTTAAAAGAAATGACTTCAGATTCCAAGAACCATCAATATAATGAACTGTTACTGCCATGTAGCCTCTCCTTTGATGCCCAGCTGTCCACAAATCTGAAGTCACAGCAACTCTGTTCTTGAAGTTTGCAAAGTATTTGATCATCTTCTCTCTCTGTACTAGATACATTTCCTCAATATCCTTCCTAATGGTCTGCCTACTCACAACCTTGAACATAGGTTGCAATATATTGCAAAACTTTCTAAAACCAGGATGATCTACCATAGAAAGTGGATATTCATGACAACACAACATTAAAGCAAGTTCTCTCCTGCATAGTTCTTGATCAAATACAAAGTTCTCCACACTCACTTTGCCATCTTCCCCCTTGGTCAATTTTAGCTTGGACTGCTTCCAAGCTGTTGTGGTCTGCCTAGATGGACATGTACTCAAATGTGAACGCAGATGTGAGGTTCCATCCTTCGTTTCTCCTACAAGCTTATTATGACACCACTGACATTCAGCCTTCCACTTGCCATCAATAAAAACCCTCTCAAACTCATCCCACACTGCAGACTTCAACTTTCTCTTCACACCGGCCACCTTGTGTGCATTTTGCTGTTCAGTCTCTCTTGTATCTTCTGATGCGGCTGGAGTACCAGATGCAGCAGGAGTACCAGATGCAGCAGGAGTTGCACTTGATCCTGGCGTAGCTCCATTGCTAGGCGATGCATTAGCATCGGAATGTGTTGAACTTGACGCCATTGGAAACCTACAGCACATTAACACAAAAATCAGGAAATATATGTTGCTGGACCAAATAAAAAGGCATCACAAAATATAAAAGCATCACAATAATTGGAATATGTTGACAGCCGCACCAAATATAAAGCATCACAATATAAAAGCAGAATATGTTGACAACTGGACCAAATATAAAAGCATCACAATGTTAAAGCACCAAATTTAGCAATGTATTACAAGAACGAAAGTTCTAATCCTGAAGACACAATCCCACAACATCAAATCTCTAACTACTAGACTTCCATTCTTCATTCTTCAGTCTTGCACGCAGCAAGTCGACTGCTCCTCATCTGCTGCTCATCCTGAAGCCAATAAACAAGTGAAACATTAGTAACTTAGTAAGTTAGAAGTGAAGCCAATAACTCAAGTACAAAAATAAAGATGTGAATGGCAATTTACCATTGGCTGGCCTAGAAGCACATCTTGCCAAATGAGCATGCAGATGTGAGGTTCCATACTTCGGATCTCCACAAAACATCCCGTGACACCATATGCATTCAGCTTTCCAAGAACCATTAGCAAAAATCCTGTTGAACTCATCCCAAACCAAAAACGTGGGCTTTCTCTTCAGACGAGGCGGAGATTGGACCTTATCCTCCTCAAGAGATTGGTCTGAACTTGATGACATTGCAATCCTAAACAGAGTTGGCTATTTAACAGTGGACAAATGCATCAACCTTTACTAATCAAACAAATTACAGAGGACAACGCACTGCATCAGCCAACACAAAGTACAGAATATAGATTAGTGTCTACCTTGATTATCTCCGGTTGATGCAGATGTCGGTGGTTGGCGTGCAGGAGGAGCGGCGGTGGTCGGCGTGTAGGAGGAGCGGCGGTGGTCGGCGTGACCACTTTCTTGCTTGGCGCCCTCGCCGTCGCTCGACTCGTGGACGGAGGAGGGACGGGCTGGGGGCTGGGGCGGTGGTCGACGTGCAGGAGAAGGAGGCGAGGTCGTGCGGTGGTCAGCGGCGGGCCGGCGGCTGGGGCGGTGGTCAGCGGCGGGCGGCGGCTGGGGCGGTGGTCCGCGGCGGCTGGGCAGGAGATGGAGAGCTGGAGAGCTGGAGAGTGGAGACGAGCTCCCCAGATGCAGATGGAGATGGGCAGCGGCGGCTGGAGTGAGGGGAAAAGAGGTGGAGCGGGTGCGGGTCTAGGGTTTTTTCTTATATATATATGTGTGCCTTGTTTGACTGACAGGTGGGGTCCCGGGTACCCGTGGAGGCTCCATGGAGGGAATTTGGCCCCCATCCCCGCCCCGTTACCATACCGGGTACCCGCCCCGCGATATCCATGGGGGGAATTTGCCCCCCGCCTCCGTTTCTTAGCGGGTGGATACCCGCGGATACCCGGCTCCACGGGTAAAATCGCCGACTTGAGCCCGACTCGCTTCACCCACTTCGGCACGGCACAGCGCGTCTAGTGGTAATCCCGTGATCTATAACTGCAGCAGTTCCTTGGTTGACGCGGTAGAAAATTTTGATTTGCGCTAGTGTAGCCTACCTGCGACCCTACAGGGACCGGGCCTGCGCACCTAGGAAGGACTTCCCGGTCGATCACCCATCCTCAAATCGCTCCAAGCAAATCACGCTTAACCTTAGAGTTCCTTCCAGATGAGATTCCGGAAAAGAAATTGCAATTTGTTTATATGAGTATTATATCAATCGTATTAATCCCTCACTCAGGATCGCACATCGCGCCACATGGTCTTCGTCAATGGAATCCAACGGGATTTTGAGAACGGAGCCGTGTTTCGTTTGGCTTCGTTATAATTTGGGGGGGGGGGGGGGGGGGGGGCATTGGCTCGTTGTGGTCCAGTGACCAGAATCGCCCACGTGTTGCCTCGACGGCTCTCCCTCTTTTTTTTCCCTCACCGGTCTAATAATACAAACATTCTTTTCCGCCGACGATCCGCAGTTCAATTTGGAGACCGTAGTTTTGCTTTGCTTGGCTTATAAAACAGAATATTGATTTTCTGAATGAAAGGAGGATGTGGATCGCTAACTGTGGTGCAATGCTTTGCCTGGGTATGTGCCATGACTTTGAATAACAACAGTACGGCAAGCATAACAGCCATAGCACATACGTGGACACAGTGACTGCAGAGCCAACTGAATATATACCATTTCTGAGATGAAATACGAAGAAGTCCTGTGTAGCCTCTCACTCTGTCTCGGACTTGGCAGTTAGGATGACTCAACGGGGCGACGCATCGAGTCCGCGCATGTCGGTTAGGGAAAATTCAGGGCCCAACGGGACGACGCATTCGGACATGGGTCCGTTTTTGCATCCGTTTTGTGTCCGGTCCGACGCATTTCGGGCCCAAATTTGGTTCAGTTTGTGGACGGACAAAAACAGACAGAAAGAGACGTCCGCTGCATCCTCGTGTGTCCTCCCCTGTCCGCGTCCTGCCCCACATGGCAGCCAGATAAATTGCTTCTCTCCTCCTTCCACCTACCCGCTACTCTCTCTCCTCAGAAAATCCCCATCGCCTCGGCCGGAGCCGCGCCGCCGTGCTGTCGAGATAGTTTGTGGTTCCGCCGCCGTCCACATCCGCAGCCTCGTGCCGCCTCCTGATGGGCGAGCTGGCGTCGACCTCGCCGCTGACGCCGGCGAGCGCAGTGTTGCAGGTGGCGTTCATCCACGGCGAACGAACCGTCTACCTGGGCGCTGCTCAGCTGCCGGCGGCTCGCAGCGCGCTGCCCCTACTCCTCTGTGCGTTGGGCGAACAGATCGATCGATACTTGAGCTAGCTCGAGGGCAAGCACAGCTCCACGCCCGGTGATTGATCCAGCTGACCAACTAGCTAATTTTGATTGCTTTTTTTTGTTCGTGCTGCTGCTTGCTCTTTCTTGAGAATTTTTGGTGTTGCCGTACTACATCTTTCTCTCTATTTTCTTGTGTACTATCAATTTTCTCCTGCTGCTCTCGATCTCGTCCGCTGCTAGCTATTCTTGCTTGCTGCTCTCGATCTTCTGCTGATGCTCTCGGTCTCCAGCAGCATGGGCGACCTAGCCAGCAGCGGGCGCACGCTGCAGACCAAGCACCAGATGCACGTCCTCGTCGACTACTACGGCGGCAAGAAGCTCCACCAGCTCACGCACGGCGTCACCGTATCCTCCTGCATGTGCTAGCTAATTTCAATTACTTTTTTTTTTTGCTCGTGCTTGGACCTAGCAGGCGCATGCCATCTTGGTTGATCGATGGTGGCATGGATCGCCGGAGCACGGCCGCGTCTCCGTCGTGTGAGCGTGCAGTACTAGTCCAGCAGTTGAGTCGTTGTTTATCTGTTCATCCATTAAAAAAAAGTAACAAAAAAGAGTAGACGGACTCGATGCGTCGTGGGCGTTGGGTGCACTCGCAAAATCGAGTTGTCTGACCTCTGTCCGCCTGGCCGGACCACCACCCAAATGGACCAAATGGCCTGTCCGTTTGGGTCGCCCGTTGGAGTCATTCTTAGCACCAAAATTGTTCATAATCAATTCAGCCACGGGCGTACGCTGCAGGGCACATCACAGCAGTCGGATTAGGTTTTTCTGCAGGGTGTTTTCCACTCGGACTGGGAATCCAACTCGGCATCTGCGCGCGAGGAGCTCATAATAAAAGCGCCCGAGGCAGCCGGAGAAGTAGAAAGAAGAAGAGACCGCCATGGATCGGCAGTCGAAGTGGATCACGCTGCGTCACGTGCACGCGTTCCTCAAGTCGCGAAACCTCACGGCGACGGCGCGCACGCTCGAATAAGAAGCGCGACTCAAGTTCGACTACCCGCACGTCCGCGCCCTGCTGTCGGCCGGCCGGTGGCGGTCCGCCGACGAGTACATCTCGTCGTTCCTCCTCGGATCAGATGATCCACACCCGCTGCACGCCGCCGGCACGCTGTTCGTCGCGAGGTTCGAGCGCCTGGTCCGCGCGCTCAAGCGGGGCGACACGGCGTGGGTGCAGCGGTTCTACGACCGCAGCGTCGAGCCCCTGCTGGCGAACCAGCCGCGGGAAGCCGAGATGCGCGCCTACTGCCTCCTGCCGCTCAGCTCCAGTCCTAGAAAGCTCCACCGGGATCACCCCGACGACAAGGAGAATAGGCGACGGTGCGTGACCTTTTTCACGGGCCTCGTCCGGTATAACAAGGAGCAGCTTAAGCGTTGCACCAAGACCTTCGTCTACGACAGATTCAAGCGGCTCAAGAGCACGAGAACCCTTGGCCTGCGCCGCCTCCGTGTCTGCCCACGATCGAGGAAGATATACCGGCGTCTGACAGGCAGTGCCACTTTGTAGATGTGTACCTATACCTAATATACCTAATATATACTCCGTATAATATTAAATTGGAGGAGTGTTACTTCCCCAAGATTGAGAGTGGTTTACACTTCTTGATGAAGGAACAATGGACCTCCATTATTCACTTATCGAATGGTTCGACAAAGGATATAGTATATTCTGTCACTGCTAAGCCCACTAATCTTGTCTTGCGCCAACAATATTATTCTTCATGTTCATAAGGCAAATATTATCCAGTCGATATTCACATAATATCATGAAAAACATTACAACACTTTATGCACATAACAACCAATACATCGAACTACTCAGACATGAAGGCACAAGTCATCATCATAAAAATAATATGAAAGGTTGATGAATGATTAAACGAGTACACGTACAAATCCACCTTTGGGTTTGGAATTAGAATGAGATAAATGGAGAAATTGTCGGTAAGGTTTTTGTTACTGTTTTAAGCGTGGTGGCTTCTATGTTCATCCGATCTCTGATCCGGTCACACGGGGTTAAAATACTTGACAACGCAGAGCCGCCGGTGGGTGTTATGGTCGCACAATACAGTAGGGTGCGGCCGTACCGCGGGTTTATAGCCCCTGGAAAATTTGTTCCACATATTTCCTCCTCCTCTTGTCTCTCAGGTGTGTGTCATTTTGTATGAAATGTTTTTACTACTCCTAATCAATATATTTGTTTCCCAAAAATGGGCAATTTACTTAGTTTGACTTTTCTCCTCCTTACTTTTTGGGATTTTGTTGAAATCAGTAAAATAAGTGCGCACGGGCGCAGTCAAATACTAAAAACCTGGTGTTATGCGAAAAAGTTAGAAAAGCATGATGCAAAATGCACTCATCAAGAACATCATAAATCTTCATTATGAATTATAGTTTAAATCTGAAACTATGATTATCTTATTTCGGAGAACTAACCATTTGCAGGCAATAAAAGTATCAAGGAAATAAAAATAGTTCTTAGTTTGAAAAATGAAATATGAAATGATCGAGGAAGGATATGAAGATAAGAACTAGCAAAACCATAAGCTACCGGATCTGCACATCCTATTTTTTGCAAGTTATCTCGGGTTTGCTTAACTTAAACCTATGTTTCAGTTTTACAACCATGTTCTTGTTTAGAACTCTGGAACCATGTTTTTCCTTGCGATTTTTTTTTCATGTTATATTTTGTGTTAAATAAAAAATTCCAAACTCTTTTCACTCTTTAGGAGTAAGCGAACCTTTACGAGTGTCAGCCGCAACCCTGTGCATGCCCATAGCACTGAGGCTCAAGATGGTTTGGTTTCTAACCTCTTCAAATGAGCAGCCAGAAATGGCCGAGGAAGCAAAAGCGTGGCAAAGCTAGATGGGAAAATCTTAAACAGACAAGGTTTTCAGACTCTTTGAGTATTAAGAAATTTTTGGATGTTTTTGATTAATGAAAGCAACATCACATATGCACTACTACATCTAAACACATAATTCAAACTAGATAAATCTAGCATGTCTATATAATAAACCACTTATTACTAGTCCTTAGGTTGATTTATCATAATTTTAATTCAGCACAAGTAACCACACTATTCTTCTCATTTTTTGCCCCACCTTTTGTCTAAATATCATGAGGATTTGAAAATACGCTTGTCTTTTCCTTCTTACGGTCTTGGAGTCCTCACTTGTCAAGTATTATCGCCCGTAAGATGAAAATAAATTTACAATCATTTAGATGGTGATCTTATTATATTTTACATATTTTCATTCTGTTTTAGACGTTTTCGAACTTACCATGATTTCACTTGGAGTTAATAGCAGACTATTACATGCAGTAATATTTTCCATAGTTCAACGTATTAACATTAATCATAACACACTCCATACTGGGTTCATATGATATGGTAATTACCAATAACAAAATCAATTGACCACAATTTTCAAGACTTGACCCATAAAAATAGATAATCTCTGAATTAGCATAGTAAGTCGAAGCGTCATAAGAGTGAGTTAGTTAAGGAAGATACAAATTTACAACTATTAGGCCTCGTATGAACATATCTTTAAACCAAGTAGACTTGATGCATTATGTATGTTTGTAAACAACTAGTGTTCATAATTTTGACTTCCATAATGTTTAAATGCCAATGATAATGAACCAATCGAAAGGAAAGTATATATTGAACCTTGTGAAGTTTCTAGGTGTATATGTGATCTAGATTTATCACCCTAAATATCTGTACAAACACATATTTCAAATGACTCATCATTGGCATGTGTCCATGTGAATCGAATTTTGTGGTAGTTTTTAAGTGGCTTATCATCCAAATACAAGTATATACAACAAATAAGAGATTACCAAGTTTCGAGGAATATTTCTTTAGTCAATGTAGCAAAACAAAAAATGTATTTTTTTCATGCAAATGAGTGACTTGAACAAAGTAAAAAAAAAGGGGGAAGAGTATGCTTGCATTGCAATCTCTTAACTTAGTCATTTCTATTCAAAGTGGCATCTAAATATGATGTAATCTCATTCCTACCTATCGGCACATTCTATATTACTCCCTATTTTCCTCTCAATGTTACCACAAATTTTTATTCTTGTGTAGTACCTGAAGTGCTGAAATATTTTGACCGAAAGGTAATTATTTCGGTGTATGCTGAAATCACTGAAATTCGGTGAATTTTGTTGAAATTTCACTGATTTTAAAAACTAGGACCTCACCTAGCATCGTCTCGTCGTCCTCCAGTAACCAGAATAGTCCACGGGTTGCCTCCAACGGCTCTCCCTTTTTTCCCTAATATCATTCAACCGGTCTAATACAAACATTTTTTTCTGCCGACGATCCACGGTTCAGTACGTATGGAGACATGTGCCACAATGTCTGAATAAGAATAGTACTGCAGACATTAATTATAGCCATAGCAGACATGGGCAGAGTGATTTTAAAGCCTACTGAATACTCTCTTTTTTTGCATGGAACTGAATACCATTTCTGAGATGAAATACGAAGAAGTCGAGTCTGTTGCGCGCGCACCCCGACTCGGACTCGGCAATTAGCATCAAATTTATTCATAATCGATACAGCCACGGACGTACGCCTCACGGCACATCACAGCAGTCAGATTAAGTTTTTCGGTAGGGAGTTTTCCACTCGGACTGGGAATCCAAATCGGAATCTGCACGCGACGAGCCAATAAAAGCGCCCAAGGTTGGCTGCCAAGAAGCGAGAAGAACTGCCATGGATCGGCAGTCTGAGTGGATCACACTGCGTCACGTGCACGCCTTCCTCAAATCAGGAAACCTCACGGCGACGGCGCGCACGCTCGAGCAAGAGGCGCGGCTCAAGTTCGACTACCCTACGTGCGCGCCCTGCTGTCGGCCGGCCGGTGGCGGTCCGCCGACGAGTACATCTCGTCGTTCCTCCTCGGATCAGATGATCCAGAGCCGCCGCACGCTGCCGGCACGCTGTTCGTGGCGAGGTTCGAGCGCCTCGCCCGCGCGCTCAAGAGGGGCGACAGGGCGTGGGCGCAGCGCTACTTCGAACGCAGCGTCGAGCCCCTGCTGGCGAACCAGCCCCGCGAAGCCAAGATGCGCGCCGACTTTGTCCTGGCGCTCAGGTCCAGTCCTAGAAAGTTCCACCGGGATCACCCCGACGACAAGCAGAATAGGCGGCGGTGCGTGACCTTTTTCACGGCGCTCGTCTTGTACAACGAAGAGCAGCTTAAACGTTGCACCAAGACCTTCGTCTACGACAGATTCAAGCGGTTCAAGAGCACGAGGATCATTGGCCTGCGCCGCCTCCGTGTCTGCCCCAGATCGAAGAAGATATACCGGCGCCTGACAGGCAGTGCCACTTTCTAGATGCGTGAATCACCGACCGGAACGAGTTTAATCAGTTATATGTACCTTCATAATTTTTTGAAATCTTTCATTTGGGAATTGGGACACAGTATTCTGAGCGAGGTCTAGTTTTGAAGTTCCAGTCAGAACTATAAGTTGGTTGTGAAGACGGATCTTAAGCAGAGTACATGGTTTGAGACTTAAAATATGTCTGAATTTTTCAAATTTACAAAGAATCGGTTAATTCATACGAATGCATGTGGGTTATTGGGTTGGTTGAGGCAAGTGGATCACACGATGGTGCTACCGAATGACGGTCTTGTGAAAATGGATGATGCCCCAAAAAAGTGCATAATACTGGAGCAGCATGGATATTGCAATCATAAGCGGAGATATTGGTGCCGGGTCATGGACCAGTCTTTCAAAATGCTATAGAGAATTAGCAAGCTAAATAAACAAGGAGACCCTAGTTCACCCATTTTATTCAACCTTGTGGCTGATGTTTTCACCAAAATGCTTTCTAAAGCTGCTGGCTCGGGTTTAATTAGAGGGCTTTTACCTTAGGTTGTCCCTAGTGGAGTCATCAGCTTACACTATGCTGATGATACCATTCTCTTTCTTGAACCTAATGAGTCCTTTGCTAGAAATCTTAAGTGGTTTTTGTCTTGCTTTGAGAATGTGTCTGGAATGCGCATAAATTATCATAAATCTGACATCATGACAATTAACATGGACTCGGTCCTATCCAATCAATTTGCTCAGATCTTCTGTTGTGAACTTTCTAAATTCCCCTGAAAGTACCTTGGAGTGCCTCTGCATTATAATGAACTTAAAAAGGAAGATTTACAACCTGTAATTGATAAGACCCTTAAAAAGTTTGCTGGTTGGAGGGGTAAGCTACTTAATTATCAAAATAGACTTGTTTTGTTAAAATCCTGCATCGCTAGCATCCCCATGTATGATGTATCTGTTGTCGGTCATCAAGTTTCCCAAATGGGCCACTAAAATTCTTAATTCCCAAATGGCTCACTTTTTATGGAGTGATAAAGATGGGGAAAAGAATATCATTTGGCGAATTGGGACTTGGTCTGCACTAAAAAGGAGTATGGGGGGCTTGGGATCCCCAATTTAAGAGATTTTAATCTCTGCCTCTACTCGCCTCTTGGGTTAAAGATACCATATGGATTCTAACAAAATCTGGAGGCAAATTGTGGATTCCATGTATAATCTAGACCCTAATATCTTTTGGGCTAACCCAAATGCATGCTCTCCTTTTTGGAAAGGAGTGATGTGGGCAGCAAAGGCTGCTAAAATGGGGTATAGATGGAAAATTGGTAATGGGCGCAATATTAAGTTTTGGAGTGATATTTGGATAGGTACTTGTAGTTTGGCTATCTTGTACTGGGACTTGTTTGTAATCGTCAATGAGCAGGACACTACTGTCGCTCAAGCTTGGGCTGACGGTGAACTTCGGTTTACCTTCATAAGGAGTGTCTCTCCAGCCCAGTATAATAGATGGTTAGAACTAATTCAGTTAGTAAGTACTACTGTCCTGTCCTTGGAACCTGATCAACCTGTGTGGCTGCATCAGACCTCTGGAACTTATAGTGTGAGCTCTTTTTATGCCATTGTCAACTTCAGAGGTGTGACTCATGTGCACACTCCAGCTGTGTGGAGTTTGAGGGTACCACCTCGGCTGCATGTCTTCTTATGGTTGCTAGCAAATAATAAACTTCTTACGGGGGACAACCTAGCTAAGCAAAGACATGTAGCAGATGTTACCTGCTTGTTTTTGTTCTGACAATGAAACATGGCATCATCTTTTCTTTGGTTTCTTTGTAGCTAAATTAGTTTGGCCTGTTGTTTCTGAGATGTTGGGGTTTTCAGTTGGTTCGGATTTTGAATCCGTTGCTCGGTGGTGGCTTAGTGAAAACAAGAACTCTGTTATCAATGTTGCTTGTACAACTACCTTGTGGGCTATTTAGAAATTACGTAATGAAATGTGTTTTCAGGGAAGAACTTGGCCAGGAGTTCAGGATATTTGGAGACGCATCGCGGTGGACCTCGACGTTTGGAAAATTCTCTCCAACAATGCCACCTCCGCGCTTCTCTCTAGAAATGCCCTGCTCTTGACCAAGAAAAGAGGCGAGTCGCTGCGCATCGCCTGGAGCAGATGAGGGTTCAGAACCTGGAGACTGAGGGAGGGATGTTTCAAGTGGAGCAACCTGCTAATGAGACAATTGGTCGTAGCCCAGCGTTAAATTAATGACGCCAAAGGCGGAAGATACAAACTATTAATGACGCCAGCGTTAAGTAGTAGCAAGCTGCTACTTACCAGGAGTTGATGTTCAAGTTTAACGCCAGATCAGAGTAGCTCCTGTGTAACATCTAGTCTAGTTCCCCTCCTTCTTTAGGCTCTGTTGGCTTTATCTTTGCTTTGTGAATGTTGTTTACCCCAGTCCATATCGTAACAGTTTGTTTCGGACGCTGTGAACTTTGTAAAACGCTGTTGGTTGGTGGTTTCAATGAAATCGGGGAGTCCTTTTTTGTCTAAAAAATTAGCAAGGTATATGAACCATCAAATTTTCACAACACATACGTTATTTATGTTGGCATAGAGTGTAATATGTTGGGTCCATCTCTACAATATCTAAGCTCCCTAGGATTTGAGCTCCTAGGTTGAGCCACGTGGCAGCCTCTCATTGGTTCATGCTAAAAACATTGATGTACATCAACTTAAGTTTAGAATAATAATATCCGTTGATTTAGTTGAACACACAAAATTTAGAGATGGATTTTCTAACAACCGCACACGAATCTACGAGCCGCTCTTCTCTTAGACCATCTCCAATAACTTATATATTTTAAGGTTTAACTATTTTTAGGACATATGAGGCAAAAAGCGTTTCTCCAACAGCTGTAATTGATGTAAAAAAATTCCAAATTTATTTCGAGCAGTAAAAAAAAAAACCTTAGGCTGTAAAATACAACACTTGGGTTGTTGCTAAATGGAAAAAGGGCAACATTGGCACGCCAACTGCTAATTGAAAGTTTCATGTCGCCCTCCCACCTCTCCTCTGGTAACCGCGCTGCCTCCTCTCCCATCGCTTTGGCCTCGAACTGGCCGCTCCGTCACAACTTATACTGATTTGGCCGTGAATTCACTGCATTTGATCGAAGGCATAGTAGGGATTTGACCTTGAGGGTTGTCGTTACTCTCCTCCCCCACGCGGCTACCATCGCTTCCTGGTTGTCCATAGCTTAAGCCGACGAGCCACCGAGCAACCCTCCTCTCCTCCCCTTCTGACCGTGCCTCCTCCTTCCCTATAAGCAAGCGCACGCACACGAGTGGCGCATGCAAGCTCTACCTCCAGCTGTACCTCGACCAAACCCCCGCCTCACTAAGACTCCTCTGCCTCCATGCACCAGGCGCAGGGCTCGCCTCGTTCGAAAATTAATTCAAAGTTGTTACTTTTGCATTATATGGGTTATATTGCAGATACCTGGCCACCTACAATATTTGCATGTAAAAAGGTTATGCAAAATACAACACTTGGCTTGCTGTTATATGGAAAAAGGGCAACGTGGGCACGTCAACTGGTAATTGAAAGTTTGATGTTGCCCTCCCGCCTCTTCCCTGGTGACCGCGCTGCCTCATCTCCCATCGCTTTGGGCTCGAACTTGCCGCTCTGTCACAACGCTTATCGATTTGGCGGTGAATTCATCACCTTTGATCGAAGGAACTGTAGGGATTCGACCTTGAGGGTTGTCGTTGCTCTTCCTCCCCACGCGGCCACCATCGCTTCCTGGTTGTCCATAGCTTCAGCCGACGAACCACCGAGCAACCCTCCTCTCCACCCCCTCCTCACCGTGCCTCCTCCTTCCCTACAAGCACGCGCACGAGCGACACATGCAAGTTATGCCTCCGGCTGCACATCGACCAACCCCCGCCTCGCTATGACTCCTCTGCCTCCATGCACCTGGCGCAGGGCTCTCCTCGAACGAAGATTAAGAAATTAAAAGTTTATGCTTGTGCATTATATGGTTTATACTGCTGATACCTGGCCACCTACAATAGTTGCCTGTAAAAAGATTATGAATTTGTACCTGATCTGAGCGACTAATGTTACTCAAATGACATGTCATGTTTTTATTACCGTAATAGTACATTTAGGCGCAGCAAAGCGCGCCATCCTCTTCTAGTGTGTAACCAAACCAGGCTATCTTTGGAACTAGAAGATGTTCACGAAATATTGCGTGTGTATCTCACGAAATATGGTTAGCCATAGACCTTTCGAGATATACACGACGTGTAACCAAGCTGGCCATTTAATAACAGGTTGTAAGTTGTAACACGTCGTTTCCTTGCTGAACCCGTTGTTTTTGCAGAACCTTTCCCGCAACTCATGTGTTCTCTAGGACATTGGTTGATATTGTTGTTGCTATGTGTGTTGGATCAATTCAACTTGACACTGGGATGTCATGTTTTCATTATTTTGTTTCTTCTTTTTTAATAATTTTTTCGTGTGCATACCCGATGTCTCGGCTTGCTTTTAATTATTTTACCCTCTAAAGATAAGATATACTTTCTACGGAAATCATAAATTTGAAGTTTAAAGAATATGAAAAACTCCTGGAAAGATAAGATATACTTTTCTACAGAATTCATATTTTGGGCTACACAAAAAAATAAAAAATCTAACCGAAAGAGTTTTAAAAAAATGCACTGTTCATTACTCTGGTCTTTTACCGCTAAACTATAATAAGATGTTATTATAATCAATATATTATGGGACAACTACTCTCAAATGTCATATCTTGTTATTTTTGTGCAAACCAAAATATAAATATTTCCAACTGAGATTTAGCACGTTCGTAGAATCCAACATTGTCTATATCCCGAAAAAAAATCAGATTTTTTGTGAAATTTCAAAATAAAGATATCCATGTAGTTCAGGCTGCATTTGTCCACTTTGGTCTTTTACAGCTATAAAATATAATAAGATGTTATTATAATCAATATATTATGGGACGGCGGAAAAAAGTAATTTGAAGTCAACTGAGGTAATAGTGGCCATGGTGAAGATCTCTAGTCGACTCAAAAGAAAAAGCCCATCGTTGTAATTTCTAGTTTCACTCCCCAAGAGCCAAGGCTTCCTATAATCCAATTTTGTAGTGTGCCATTTGCCCGGGCCGCGGCTGAGCTCTATCCACCCATCGCTGCTCGTATCCGCAGCGCCCGCGCCCAAGAAAATGGCGGCACACTCCCACGTCGTCCCCTTCCTCTCCCCGGCCTCCTCCACCGCCTCCGCCCACGCCTCCCTTCGCGCCCCCTCGGGCCGCCTCCGCTGCGCGGCTGCCGCCGGGCAGGCCGGCTTCTTCAGCCGCCTCGGCCGCCTCATCAAGGAGAAGGCCAAGAGCGACGTCGACAAGCTCTTCTCCGGCTTCTCCAAGACCCGTGAGAACCTCTCCGTCGTCGACGAGCTCCTCACCTACTGGAACCTCGCCGACACCGACCGCGTCCTCGACGACCTCGAGGAGGTCCGCCGTCAGCTCACCTCGCACCTTACCTGCTCAATCGCTGCTCCATTCTCCTCTAATTTCAAGTTTGATTCTTGATACTCAGGCGTTGCTGGTGTCCGACTTCGGGCCCCGGATCTCGTTCCGGATCGTCGACACCCTCCGCGACGAAATCCGGGACGGCAAGCTCAAGTCCGGGGCCGAGATAAAGGTGATCGATTCGGCCTCTCGTTACAGTGGAACAACAATGAGATTGGTTTAATGTGTTGTTGATTGTCGTGAATGGGGACGCAGGCTTCGCTGAAAAGATGCATCCTTGAGCTGCTCACGAGCAAGGGAAGCAACACCGAGCTGAAGCTCGGCTTCAGGTTCTGCCGTCTCTCCTTAACTGACTAGTGTCCGTGGTGTCTGAATTTCGGGAAGTCTGAGTGTGATTGTCGTTTTGGCAGGAAACCGGCGGTTATCATGATTGTGGGAGTGAATGGAGGTGGAAAGACGACGTCGCTAGGTAGATCTGGACATGTTTTACTGCCTTCTCACTTGCATTTATATGTGAATTTTGTAACTGGACTCGCCTTTTCAGTCTGCATTTCTGCAACAAGTGCTTGGCTTTTCGGTCATAGTTCCGACCTGCCTTATTATATGGTCAATGAACTGCATTTTCATATTCTACAGAGAACCTGCTGAATAGAAGATCTTACTAATTTCTTGAAGTGAATTTGTAATCACAATATATACTCAGGGAAGAACTGTTTACATATTTCTGCTGCAGAAGTTACGAATGTAGGGTAGCATTGGATTAAGCTTTTGTTGGTTATATGCGGTCATTATGAAGCTAAATGAATCATATACTCCTCAAAAAAAAATGAAACCTATATAGTAAGGCTATTAATATGCTGTGGTAACTTGGGCATTCATTTTTATCATATCTTTATCTAAAAAAAAAAAAATCATTTTTATCAACTGGGGTCACTAAGTTAGACACACTGTTTTGTGTTTGTTCGTATTCGTCATCTTGATGCTATGAAGTGGCAAAAAATGATCTATTCTGTCTGCAATATTTGCAGGAAAACTTGCATACAGATTTAAGAATGAAGGAGCAAAGGTGAAGCTATTTACTTGATATACCCTAGTTCAGCTATATATATTGCTTCAGCACATTCTTGTAAAATTAAACAGCTTATGTTCCTACTTTCAACGATAATATAGGTATTGATGGCAGCAGGTGATACCTTCAGAGCAGCAGCTCGGGATCAGCTAGAAGTTTGGGCCGAGAGAACTGGCTCAGAAATTGTTATCGATAAAGATAAGAAGGCACAAGCTCCATCAGGTATGAACATCTGATCCGCTAAGCATGTTTGAAGTATTGTGTTATCATTTATAGCACAACTCTTATCTTTCATCTAATTTGACTCGCTTGGTAGTTCTTTCGCAGGCAGTGAAACGTGGGAAGCGTGAAGGATTTGACATTGTTCTGTGTGATACGTCAGGACGTACGGTTGTTGTTACAGAATTGGGAAAGAATATATGTACTTATTTGCTTGTGGGGGGGATTGACTATTCTTCAACGATTGTTTTACAGGACTTCACACAAATTATGGTCTGATGGAAGAGCTAGTTACTTGCAAGAAAGTCATGGCTAAAGCCCTTCCTGGTGCTCCTAATGTATGTTCCACCGATATTCACAAGATTTAGTTTTGTGATGTATTATTAGGTTAACATTTTGTGTAGTACTGTTGAGGCGAGTTTATAAGTCGTCAATATTCTGTTTTTGCTTCTTTGGTCATACATGATAGCTTGTTTCTATTCCATGGTCTGCAGGAGGTCTTGCTGGTTCTGGATGGCACAACTGGTTTAAATATGCTACAGCAAGCGAGGGAGTTCAACGATGTAACTGCGACTGCTGTTTTTATGCTTACTTCATCATTATATTTGAAAAGAATATCGATAATGGACTCTCTTGGCTTCATGACAGGTTGTCGGAATCACAGGATTCATTCTTACAAAGCTAGACGGAACTGCTCGTGGTGGCTGCGTGGTATGCACAATTTCCGGCCCTTTTTTTACGGTTACACTTTCCAGTCCTGGGTCCTACAATAAGTAGTTGTAACTTAACTTGCTGAACTAAACTCACTAGTTTAATCCATCTTAGGTGAGCGTTGTCGATGAACTTGGGATACCAGTGAAGTTTGTCGGTGTTGGCGAAGGGGTGGAAGATCTCCAACCTTTTGATGCAGAGGCATTTGTTGAAGCCATTTTCCCATAAATTTTGATCCTGTAGAAAGAATCACTGTTCTCATGTACATCCTCAAAAGTTGGTGGCCTTGTTATTAGTATTTTCCACGGAACAAGATTTTGCTAACCTGCTAGAAGTTAGAAACAATTTTGTGAGCATCTACAGTTTTTTTCAGTCCGGTCGATGTCTCACTTCTGGTTTCTCCATTCATCCTAATAGCTGAGTCTTTGAAGAGGCAGAAACAGAAGCAAGCATTCATGACTCTTGATGTTAGAGCACGACAGATAACCAATAGTTGAAGCAAGCATTCATGACTCTTGATGTTAGAGCACGACAGATAACCACATCATTTATAGGAGTAGTTGACTCTTATGATTAATTTGTGCTAAACTACGGCTTGATCCAACCCATCCACTCAATCTGTATTTTATCCTTCTTGTCGATCGTCATGCATACATACAAAATTAGGCCGTCCGCAATCCGGGTTTCTTGTCGCTGTTTCGTACTCCCTCCGTCTAGACATCCATATGTAGACAAATGAAAATCAATTAATTTGGAACGGAGAGAGTAGATGAAATACTGATGCGGCACCATCATTAGTGCTGACACGAGTTGCACAGTCTCCATCGGTTCGCTGGCAAAAGGTGGGATCCCAGCATTATTGTCTGTTCCACTAGATACACACATGATCTACTCTGACGGTGACCAAAGCCACACTACTCTGCAGCCACACAGCAGACAACACCTCACACAAACGCCCTGCCATGGCCTCCACCACCACCATCGACGGTGCCGCTGCAGCCCACCACACCGGCGGCCGCGACCATGTCGTGCTGTTCCCGTTCATGGCCAAAGGGCACACGCTCCCGCTGCTACACTTCGCCACGGCGCTCACGGCCATGCACCCCAACACCAGCTTGCGCGTCACCGTGGTCACCACGCCGGCGAACTTCGCCTTCGCGCGCAGCCACGTCCCCTCCTCCGTGCGCCTCGCCGTGCTCCCGTTCCCGTCGCTGCCTCCGCTGCCGGCCGGCGTCGAGTCCACCGACGCTCTGCCCAGCCCGTCCCTCTTCCCGACGTTTCTGCAGGCCACGTCGCTCCTACGTGAGCCCTTCGCCGAGCTCATGGCGTCGCTCTCGTCGCCGCCGCTTGTCCTCGTATCCGATTTCTTCCTCGGGTTCACCCGCCGCATCGCCGCCGACGTCGGCGTCCGCCGCCTCGTGTTCCACGGCATGTCCTGCTTTTCCTCGGCCTTGGGCAAGGCGGCCATCATGGGCCCGCTGCCCAGCTGCGCCGCGTCTGGCGAAAGTTTCCACGTGCCCCGTATGCCGGCGCATCTGAAGTTCACGGCGGCGGAGGTCCCTGATGTCGCGCTGGCGCCCAAGACGACCGACCATGACGACCCGTTCGTGACAGATGAGGATGACTCCGACGCGAGCAGCTGGGGCGTCTTGGTCAACAGCTTCGTCGAGGTGGACGAGGACTTCGTGCAGATCCTCGAGTCCTTCTACCAGCCGGGCGCCCGCGCCTGGCTGGTCGGCCCGCTGTTCCTCGCCGCTCCGCCGCGGGACGAGGAGGAGCAGGATCCCGAGGGCTGCCTTTCCTGGCTGGACGAGCAGTCCGAACCGGTGGTGTACGTGTCGTTCGGCACGCAGGCCCACGTCGCCGACGAGCAGCTCGGCGAGCTGGCGCGAGGGTTGGTGCACGCCGGCCACCCCTTCCTCTGGGCTCTCCGGTCCGACACCTGGTCGCCGCCGGTGGAACTAGGACCCCATGGACGTGTCGTCCGCGGGTGGGTGCCCCAGAGGAGCGTGCTTGAGCACCGTGCCGTGGGAGGCTTCGTCAGCCACTGCGGGTGGAACTCGGTGATGGAGAGCCTCGTGGCGGGGAAGCCCGTGCTGGCGTGGCCGATGATGGCCGAGCAGCCCGTGAACGCCAAGCACGTCGCCGACATCATCGGCGCGGGCATCAAGATGACGGAAGCCGTCGCCGTCGACGGTAAGGCTGTGGTCGTCGACAGAGCCGAGGTGGAGAAGAAGGTTAGGAGGCTGATGGACGCCGGCGGCGAGGAGGGGCGTAGAATTCGTGAGAGGGCCGCGTGGGCTCAGCAGGCGGCCATGTCCGCGGTGAGCGCCGGCGGCACGTCGCACTTGGCATTGCTGAAACTGCTGGAAGAGCTGCAGCGAAGCTACGACCGTGATCTTAATCGTACGGAAAAGCTGCAACAAAAAGATGTATGCAAGTGAGCTTCTCTGTGATTGTTGATGGAATGCCCATCCATCCAGTTGTGAATCAAACAGAGCAATTTCAGTTTCAAGTTTGAAATGGTGTCGTTTCCATTGCAAATCGCGATCGAGCACCTGGAAATTTTTGCCGGTGAACTGAGTTCAGCTGCAATCACAGAGTGTCAGAGTCTGTTTCAGTTATGTTTCTATAGGATGGTGATAATGCTGGACTTGCTTGGATTCGTGGTGGCTGCGTGGTACATGCACAATAGCACAAGTTCCAGCACGTTTTGGATTAAGTAATAGACTTGCTGACCTGAATTATCTGTCGCAGGTTAGCACTGTAGATGAGCTTTGGATTAAGTAAGTGTTTGTTGAAGCGATTTTCCCATGAACTTCGATTTTGGAAAAAGAATATTTGTTCCCCTGTACATCCTCAAAAGTGTTTGGCCTTGTTACTAGTGTTTTTCATGTAAGAATTTTTTTTTGCTAGCGACCTAGCGTGCTAGGACGTTAGAAGCAATTTTGTGTACAATTACGGGTTGTTCGGTCATCTCGCTTTTGGTTTCTTCCGCTCATCCTGATTGTGCAGTTCACTCGGATACACCGAACTGAAGCTGTGTTCATGCTATAGTATGATTCTTGTTATTGAACAACAGATTTCTATGCTTGCAGATTGTGTTAGTTCAAATTACAAACTGCAACAAATAGTCGAATACTGGCAAAAGGAGGATTTGTAAAGTCTGCCATGTCTTTTTCAAATACTCCCAAACAATAAGAACATTTCATTAGTGGTAATACATTTCGTATATTTGTAAGAATATTACAGCTGAAGTCATAAACAGCATACTCCAGTAGCACACGAATAGCAAAGATTCTACAAATAAATAGTCCAACCCAAAGGGCGTTTCACCGCTGCGTGGTACTACCATACACACTATTGCCAGCTCCCATAACCCTGATTGCGAGAACCGCCTTGAGGATAGTTCTGTGATCCTCGGCCCGGACCGGACGCGCCATACGGTGGACCGCCTTGCGGAAAATTTGGCCCGCCACCGACTCCATAGCCACTGCTAGCCGCACCACGTGGACCGCCTGCTGCAGGGAATGGAGGAGGTCCTCGCCCTTGCTGAGGATACGGGCCGCTCCCAAAGCCGCTACCCTGGCCTCCGCCGCGGTTCGGATTGTTATAGCCCGCGCCTTGGTTCCCGCCCTGCGGGTACCTGTTAGGGCCTCCTGGTCCTCGGGGTTTCGCATAGTGATGGCTCGGACCGCCGGCTGCCACGGGCGGCGCATTGTGCATGGACTGACCGGGCCTGATTTGGTGCGATTGGCCTGGGTGCTGGATCGGAGGCAAGCGGGTGTGTGGAGGAGGATGCTGAATCTTCTGGCGCTTAGCAGCTTCCTCTGCTTGCCTCTGCTGCTGCCGTTTTTTCTTGGTCTGGAATTCGTGTGATGCTTCGTACGATGGCAAACTGTATCATCAAACATTTAATGGTCATGATTTAACTTAGCTCCAGGAAATGGTACTAGAAAGGAAATTACTTGGCCGTATAATGAAAACAGCCATCAGAACTACCTTTTCGGATCACAAGGTAAGGGATCAGTCCAGAAATATTCTGCATCAAGTGCTTCTTTCGCTGGCATCCTCTGGAAAATAGAGTGAATTAGTTGAGATACGGAAATCAAATCATGATAAATGCTTGCAGTAAATGGGCCTAAAGATAAAAGAATTAATCATTTGAATGAAACAGCTACTATCAAAAAATCAGAAGTGCTCAAAATTGTCAAATAGTACCTGTGATGGATCTAAAGTCAACATCTTCTCTAAAAGGTCCAGAGCATGCCGGTCAAAACTGCAAATACATAGAAGTCTGAGCAAGGGGGACATGACAAAAGCTGCACAACATAACAATGCCAAGCATAGGACTCACTGTTTGAAGGCTTCTTTAACTTTTCTCTTCAATACCCGGGGAGGCTTGAAATTGTTGTACCACGGCATTTTAGTGACACCAGGCCAGTTTAACTCATCAGGCGTGCCACAAAGCTCAAAGATTTTAGTTAGCTGCTCCGGCTGCAGTAATGTCATACAAATATTAAAATCACAAAGGGTTATAGCTAAAACTTATGACATAAACATGCACTATGGAAGGGGCTAAATCACAAACACCATGCAGTTTAACTAGATGAATCGATAAATCAAAATTAGAATGGGAAACGGTTACATAACTAGTGGAACTGATTCAAGCATGATTGCAAGGGAAATGAGAAATAGAGAGAAAATAAAATGCATTTCACAAATAGCTCATGTAATCAATGCAATAGAGATCATGGCACAAATAAAACCAAAGGTTTTTGATGCCTAATACTTCACCATTCATATCCAAGTACGATGAACTGAATGTTCATTATAAAAGCTAAAAAATCAACAAGAGAGCGCAATAAACACTTAAGTTATACACATCATGGTTGAAAGCCTCGTAGAAGTATACCTCATTCTTTCCCGGCAGTATTGGTTTCCCATTGAGAAGCTCAGCAAAAATACAACCAACAGACCACATGTCAACAGCAGGACCATACCTCGTGCTTCCGAGTAGCAACTCTGGGGGTCTGCATGCACAAAACCAGCAACAATAAGAGAATGCAGTAAAATAGAAGGCAACAGACAGAGCATTCACGACAACAGTCCTGTGGGCGAAAGTCCTACCTATACCACAAGGTGATCACACGGTTAGTCAGGTTTCCATTGTGATCACTAGAGAAAGATCTCGCAAGCCCAAAATCAGCTAGCTTCAGGTTCCCCTCGTTGTCTATCAAAAGGTTGGAACCTGGAACAACATTATGTAACATGTTAGCTCAGCAACAACAAACAAGCCACATCACAAGAGAATTCCAGTGGAGTGGAGGTAATCAAAAAGTATAATACCTTTGATATCTCGATGCAGCACCTGATTGACATGGCAGTAGTGCAGGCCCGTAAGCAGCTGCCTCATGTAGCACTGGACACACCACGATACATCGGAAGATCAATCGACCATGCATGATAATAATATCCCATGACACTGAAAGAGGAAAACAAGCTAAACGGGCAGGGCTCTACTGCCTACCTTGATCTGCGGCACGGTGAAGCGCATCCCTGGCCTGTCGGCGAGGCCAGTGAGGTCGTGGTCCATGTACTCGAAGACCATGTAGATGCTCCCCTTGTACTTGTTACCGTCGTCTATGTTCAACAACACGACAAGGCGTCAGACCTCACAAACCCCAAGCAAGCAAGCAAGCAAAACCGAGGGCACTAGAATTGCAAGAGTAGAATCGAGCCCTACTTGGCTTTCCTTGCTCATCTCGCTCCGGGCCTGCGAATTCCCACCACAAACTGCATCAGTTGAGGGAACAAACTCCATATACGTATGTCTAATAATCGATTCAACTCCAGCCAACATGGTCATCAAATTGAAGCGTTGGAGCACCTGGGGAGGTGACGATCTCCTTGAGCTGGATAACGTTCTGGTGGTGGAGCTTCTTCAGGATCTTGATTTCCCGTATCGCCGTGATCGGGAACTGCTCCAGCAAGAAATCATCAATCAGGGGGCACAAGTTCATCATCCGAGAGGGGTAAACAAACACAAAAGAGGCGGGAGGAGCCCGAAAACCTACGCCTTCGCGCTCGTTGTCCATGCGGATCTTCTTGAGCGCGACGATCTCGTTCGTCTCCGTCTCCCTCGCCATGTAAACTTGCCTATCATCGGCCGGCGGCGACGACGGAATCAGATTCTAGATTCTAAGTTGAGGAATTGCGAAGGGGAAAGTAGGAGGAGTAGGTAGGGTTACCAACCCGTAGGTGCCCTCGCCGATCTGCTCGAGCTTCTCGAAGCAGTCGACGCCGCGCGAGCCCCACGACGGGAACTCCTCCAGGTTCAGCTGCCCCGGCCCCGCCACCGCCATGGCCGCCCGCCGGAACCAACGAGGTGGAGATGCCGGCCGCCGCCGCCGCTGCTACCGGCTAGGGTCCGACTCCGTGCGTGAGATAGAGAGGAGAAGGGACGGGCCGAGAGGTATATGGGCCCGACGGGCCGCTCGCCCTCTTCGTGTCCAGCCGGAGAAACTTATTACTGTCCGAGATCCGTTCGTACGGAATCCCAACAAAAAAAAAACGGATTCCAGTGCAAAATTTATCAAAACAGTCCCCATAACGTCACCGGAATTCAAGCATAAACTGGACAAGTAACGCAGTGTAAAACGCTCTGTAATTCATTCAATCTTCGAAATCTACAGCTCTCATAGCATATCGTTACATAGATAGAAAACACACTGTACATGAATTTTATCGACTGGCAGGTCAAAACTTTACTGCACAACAGGCAGTAGATCTGTAACCGACACACTGAGTGAGTGGCACTGTAAGCATTTCCTGTCAACTAGTTCCGACGTATGGCAGACCTGCACAAGTCTTCATGATGGAAACTCTGGAAAATCTCAGACCGACGGAGCTTAGCTAGATTGCGTGCAAAAATCCATGGTCTTCGACGATAGGCTGGACGGTGCGAGTGCCTTCCCTTTGATCTCATGTTGCCGCTACAGTTCTGGCCTTCTTGAATCTAGGAGACTGGGTGGGTGGTCTCGACCCATGGTTCTGCGTCCTGTTGAAGGCGCCGTTTCTGGGTCTCGTGCCGCCGCGGCCTTGCGATTTACCACCCCTGCCGCCGCTCTGATGACCATCTCCTGACTGAGCTCTGGATTTGGATCCGAAATTAGCTCTACCGCCTCTGTCGCCTGATGCTCTGCCGTGCTGCTGGCTTCTGCCACCCCGGAAGGGAGGTTTCCTAGCCCCTTTGACGAAGAACTCTTTCTTCGGATTCTCCTCTTGCCCAGGTTCAGCATTAGAGTCGCCCCATTTTCTTCTGTATATACATAACAAACGATGTAAATAATAAGTCGTAAAGGATAAGCAAGGAGGAGCTGATGCCGGCTTCACCTCTTCGGAGTAGGATGCTCAGGATCTTTTGCCTCGCTTCTGTTGGACCATCTGCTGGATTATTATGATTCCCCTTGCGGCCCTGCAAAATTATGTTTTTAATCAATACAGACTTCCTTTTGTTTTTCTTTCCAGTGCGAGCAAAGCTTAGTTCAGTGCGCGAGAAGGGATTTCTTCGGGAATTCTTCAAGGCTTGCTGTTTTACCGTTTGAAAACTTTGCAGTAAAAGAGGTACTCTTTTTTTATTTTAGGAGAAAGAATAACCATTTTAACAAGAGCTCAGGAACAGGAATGCAGCATTTTTGCACTGAATAGCTAGAAATAAAACTCCATCTGACCTCACTGTATGAGTTATATGATGAATTTATGAAGACTATGAAGGAATTAGCCCCCACTAAGCATTTCAATTGATAAACTAAACTTAATAGATGGATACGGATCAATCAGACTAAATGTAGTTGGCCAAAATCATTACGGGCTTAGGGCTACAAAAACTACATACAAAACATCCCATAGATGAAAACGTATAGATCTGTCTTCCACAGCAAAGTCAGAGAAAACTAGTGAAGGGAGTCTCACCTCTTCAACAGACCTAACGAACTCCTTGTATTTTTCTGGTGTTACTAAGTTGACAGCATCAAATCCACATTTCCTAATCAATATTTCCAATATTAATACAACCTGCAACATCAGAACACATTTATTAAGTGCACCGTACAGAACACTGAACAGATGGAACTAAACCATGGACCAATTGCACCGACTAACCTTCCCTTTGAAATGGTGCTTTGTAAAAGATGACCATGGTAATATGCCAGTCGTGATATCTGCTTGCAAACTCGATAGTTTTTCTGGATGCAAAGATGTTACCAACACCTTAACAAAGCCCAAAGATGCCTAAATTTGTATATAATAAGACAAATCAGACTCTTTGATAACAGGAAAACAATCACAAGGGCATACAAAAGACAGAAGACTCACCTTAACTACTTCAATAGCTTTATTTTGCAGCAGAACTAATACTGAAGGTATCAAATTTGGAACTTCCATGCAAAAATTAGCATCATTGTATATAAGCAATGATAGAGCAGCAATTGCTCCGCTCACTATGTGAGGAGACGGACTAGAAAGATACCCCATTACCTGAAAACCAACGAAGTCGTCATTTTTCAATGTTTAAACATTGGAAAACCTGCATATTATACAAACTAATGCACTTGCCATGTGTAATTATATTGCTCATACATAGAGTGAACATGATAAAGTAGCTACTAAATTCAAGAAAATACATAGTATGATAAATCTCTACTATGATGTATGCAGGTTAGACATTTACAAAGCATCACCGTGATGCTCAAACACTACTGCAATGCTCCAAGAGGTTGAAGATTACTCTTCTCAAATATAGACTATATGGCTTATTAGCTTATTGGCTTACGCTTCCAAGCCTGGTTGCTGCAAAACTATAAACCTTAGTCCAACGCTTTCCATGAGACATGTTCTTGGCATAGACTTCATGCATTAAGCATCAATAATTTATACAGATGATAGGACTTAACTGGCACGGCAATTCATAATACTATCATTTAGAGCTAGAAATGGAGCGGTCATGTTGCCAGATTTCTTTCATGAAAAGTAAAATAAGTATTTGAGCTGCAACGATTAGGAACAGGAAACAAGAAATAATTATCTCTTCAAACAACGTGGAACCATACTTCTGTGCATCCAATAAACAAAGGAAAAATGTCTCAAGAGCAGAGAAGTTTGTTAACTAACCATTGTGAATAGTCGTTGAAGATCTGAATCTCCGTTATTTGATTCGGAGCTACTCAAGCTAGTACTGATAGCCAGGAGTACATCGTATGCTATTCTTCTATTTTCCTTCTTTGACTGCATTTAAAAATAAAAACAGAAGGGAATGAATAATGGCGATGCCATATGTATGACATGTTGCTATCCACCTAATACACGATTGACAATTTATCAAAACATGAGTTTAGGGAAACACACCTTCAGTGCAAGTATTAACTCATTTAGAATCAAGAAAGCCTTCTTGCTGGTGCTCTCTTCATTAACCTTCAGAATGGTAGGAGGTAAGTAAACAATACATCACATGATTCAACAAGCAGGAGGAGTGAAGAATAGAACTAGACTAAAGTAGCACATGAAAAGATGCATGCAGTATTGCAATCAAAGAACATCATGTTAATATCTTCATGCTTTCTTGGTAGCAGGTTCATGTGTCCATAAAGGACGGCATAGGATAGTGACGAGCTAGCTGCCAATTATTTGAACACAGCTAGTATTCCATAAGGATATGGCTAGTGGCAGCAGCATGGGCCTACATGAACAAGGAAACGTTGTAGATTACGGAAGGTCTTAGGTCATATCTTTGGTGCATCTTGACTTTGAATTTAGATCCCTTGTGGATCGAGTTAGTTGTCCTATATGAAGGACTAGCATGTGACTAGCATGTGACAAGAAAGCCTCAGAGCCTCTCTTGCATGCTAGGGATGAGTCCTAACGCTCGATTTTCCCTATCCTCGGTTTTTGGACCTTTATCCTACATTCCTACCCAATTAATCCTGCTGTGGACCAAGGTCCGTAATGTCCACTTTCTACAATTATAAGACATCGTGTCATAGTAATCTGTGCAATGGAATACAAATAGATGAAGGGTGCACCTCTCATTAACAACTAGTTGTGCTCTTATGATGCTCACGGCTCAGACACTTGTAGTTGTATTTTTTTTTTCATACAACAGATGTACATTTCAGAAGTACAGGTCAATCAATTTAGTTGTCATGTCCCCTTTCAACAACAACAACAACAACAACAACAACAACAACAAAGCCTTTCATTCCCAAACAAGTTGGGGTAGGCTAGAGGTGAAACCCACAAGATCTCGAAACTAACTCATGGTTCTGGCACATGGATAGCTAGCTTCCACGCACCCCTGTCCATGGCTAGTTCTTTAGTGATACCCCTTTCAACAAATTTAAGTTAAATGAGATATAACATTCTTGGTTCTTTTATGTCGGAACTCTTATTGTACTAAACATAAGAATATGACATGAAGGTTCTGACCTATACATTCAGACAGAAGGTATGTTGTCTAATTTCAATGCGTTTAAGTTACATTAGCACCAGGTTGAATGTAATTTACATGCTATTTCATGTGTTAAAATTGGCGCTGGTCCAAAGACCGATAACGTTTGGAGGAGAGGGGGCAAAGGGTTGGACCGGGATTAGATCTTTCCTAAGTACATCAACATCCATACTGATTAAAATAACCTACTATCATTTTCTCCATAATTACTGATACTGTAGACGTGGGTACTGTTCACGTGAATAGTAATTCCTGTACAGGAAAGCTCCTAGCTTGGTTCGGCCCTGAGCAATTGGGCTGTGACCAAACTACAATGACAGTTTACATGCAAACCCAAATTTACTTAACTAACATGTGTAACAAAAAAATAAATTACTGTAGCCCCTCCTAGAATAATATTTTATGCATGTAAGAATATGGCGGGAAGATAAAATTGCATAATGTGCAGTTGTGCAGGCAGAACAACATGTTCTACAGTTACTACTTACTACAGACAGCACACACAAACATATCATCATAGAAAAATGAGGTCAGGGAAAGCTTTTGATACTGTGTTACGTTAACCATTATAGAAAGAGAATCCAATTGTTAACTTACTTTAATCATGTGAACCAAAAGATACTTGTAGCATACTAATTGGCCTTCTAAAACTGTATTATTGGAATCTGGATTTATTCCATGAAGAAGCATCATTATTTCATCCAATTGGGTTAAAGAATATCCATGATGTTCCTGAAAGTAAAGAAAGGGATGAGATGATAATTAATATTGAAAAAAGTACATGACAAAATTTGGAAGTTGCATATGAAGAACTCATCCTGACCTTCAAAATCATGCTTAATGCGACGAGAGCTTTGCTCTCACACGACTTGATGCTATTCTGTGGAGAAAAGATACGAGGTATTAACAATGAACTATACTAATAGTTGGGCTTTGGGGCATAATAAGAGCAGAGATTAGCAAGGATACCAGTAAAGAAGATTTAATGAATCCAAAAAATAAATCAAGCGCATCCTCATCAGCAGCTTCAGCTAGCGTGGAAATGAGTTCCATCACAAGTGACCTGCACAAGCAAAACTGTAATGATACTGTGCATAATAATCTTCTGGACGGGATACATCATGTGTTCACTACCACATAGCGACATGTTAATACATGATGATGCCTATAATCATATAATAACCTACTAGTTCCTACATATCTGGTAAAACTCCAAGAAAAATCCTACTTTGGATGCGTGATTGTTCCATGATATTTATTTTTAGAGAACGATTTCATGATCTTTTTTAACACCCAAGTTATTTAGCATTGTATCAACAGGAGCCGTGATTATTGAAAAACCTTGTTAGCTACCGTTTTCGGAACAGCATAACTACACATTCATGCTCACTCTTTGAGATCAAGTTGGCTCCACTCAATCAACTTTGATGCATGAGTTAGGGGCGGCTACTATTATTATATACTACTAAAAGATTTGACTATAGCTAATAACAGTAAATAACTGACAGAAGATAAGTATACTAGTACAGACATTTATTCTTGATACGACTACCACAAGATCATTAATAATTAATCTCACTTATTCTCTCAAGTCCCAGAGCACTTGCCCTAAATGCACAAATGCATAGTGAAACTCAACGTCATGTGGATTGTGTTGTGGAGAATGGGATATGAATACAGGAAGGAATCAAGGTGAGATGGTAAGATCACTGTAAGAGGTTACCAGATTAAAGAATGATGACTAGTAGGTAATCGTTTACATGGCAGAACATTCTAAAGCTGCTGAAAACCTAGGATTTTTTTTTCTTCAAAATGACCTAGATCCAAAGAACAGCTCTTATAGATGGGCAGAGATAAATAGCAAACCTCTTATTATTTATCTCTACTGTTGCATCACTACTCTCTTCGCCTTTTCCGTCTACCTTGTCCGTTTGACGTTCTAGATTCTCTGGCTCCAATGGAGTATTCTCTTCGCCTTTTCCGTCTACCTCATCCATTTGACATTCTAGATTCTCTGGCTCCAATGGAGTATCTTCCAAACCAAATCTTTTAACTACTGAAAGAAAAAGGTTACAGATGTTTGCGCTACCAGAAAGTTGAGCCAGGGATCTCAGAGCATCCTGCAAAACAACAAGATGACCCAATGAATATCAGTGGTAAGTAAATATTTGTATTGAAACAAAGGTATGGGCTTACAGTAGCTACAGATCTTGCATCAGTAAGAACAGAGCAATTTTCAGTAGACATGTCAAAATGCATAGTGCAAGTGTGCAACACGACTTTACAGTATAGGGGAGCTGGAGAGGCATACTATTTTTGAAGTCCTAAACATACAGAGTTGAGGCTCTACCATGTGTGAAAACCATCTTACACAAGTCTGCATTTAGTCCTTCAACGACAAGGCTTAAATCATGTACATGGCATGCAGGAAAAAAATAGCACAATCACTATGCACAGCAAACCTATTAAATTATGCAGGACAAGACTCCATGCATGAATTTTACTGTAAGATAATTCATATTTCATAGTCATGGGACTGTTAGTTATTACTCCCTTAAAAAGGCTTACATTGTGGAACAGAGGTAGTACATGGTAATGTGGCCACTTAGTTAAAGATCGTTAGGGTGGGCAAACAGGATCCCAAAACGTCCTATTTCTCATTATTCGCAATGCACTTAGTCTTGCATCCGGATGAAACAGTCATGACACCTCACCAACTTAACATGCCCTAAGGCTGCAGCATTCATATAAAACTGCATGGAGTGGGTTACCGAGTCAGGTAGGTAAAATTAAGCTCCCTCAAGCCAATGGTTTCAAACTCCAAACTTAACGAGCATCCATGCATCTAATGGCCTCTCTTTTCAATGACAAAGTGCCTCCTAAATCTACTCTCTTTAACAAGCATCCATGCATCTAACGTGCACAAGTTAATCAAAATCATAAATGTTGGTCCATAAGTATGAGATGCTGCTTCAAAATGTGTGTGTGTAACTGAGAAAAGTAGTTTCAGAAACAAACAATTACAAGACAATCATCTGATAAAAGGAGCAATTGAGTGAGTGATGCACCTTTAAATAAGCACGCTTTTCTGATGAGTCAAGGAAATCATCAGCAAAAGTGCAAAGAAGATCCACAGAATGTGATGCCAGGACTTTCATGCCTTTACGGGCATCTTTCTTAGAGCACCTTTGTAAGCTTGCACAGCTTAAGTTATTAGCCTCTGAGGAGAACAAGGCTGAAATTTCTACAGGGATTTCTACGTCTTGATCACTGCTATTTAATCTTCTAGTTCCATCTATAAGTTGCTGCGGAACAATAGATAAATTTTCTGAGAGAAGGAACGAAGCAGCTTTGTAGTATGAAAATCAAGATTAAACATAAGAAAATTGCAGTGTATACAACTATATAAACCTGCAGGCCTTTACAAGCGGGTTTGTAGAGACACCGATCACACTTCAGCATCTCTACCAGCAGTTTGGACAAGGAACCAAAATTCAGATGTACATCAGACGGATAGCGGCAGAAGGCAGGGAGCAAGTTCCACAGCTGATCACTCCAAGCTAGCAATTCTTTACATTTCCGTGGTTTTTTGGCTAAAGGAACAAAGGAAAATATTATGAAGTTGTGTAACATACAAGAATGTGCATTTATGTGATATTGAATTGATTGTCTTTACCCCTGCTTGAAGCATCTCGTAATGATTTTGCTAGTGGTACAATGTACTCAATAAAGTGTTGAAGCGAGGCCCCATAAACATACTTGTTTAAAATGGGTACAAGCCAAGTATTTGAGCATGTAAACCAATCCACGTCAAAAGATATTGGAAGTAGTGAATGAATTTTATCTGGCCCCATAGCAACTATTGCTGCCCCAATGCACTCTTCGACCTGCAAATGTAACAAAGTTAAGAGAAAATTACGCTAAGTGGAAAGTTAAAGTTTGAGGTGCATGCCGTCAAATAGGTGTGCAAAAATGTTAATAGAACCTAAACCATGTTATTATTTTCCTTCTGCACTAAAACATATCGAGCTAGGGAGAACAGATATAGTGATGCCACTCTTTAGGTCATACTGTGATACCAACGTCGAAATGGTGTCATAATGGTCAAGAAAAATTCAGGAATAAAATTTACAGCATCAACATATTATCCTATCATGTAAAATTTACATATGACACCCTTAAGTGATTTTTTTCGCGTCTACGTCGTTTTAATTTTTGCAGGTGTTTTCATTATATGTGTCCATATCTAACTCAATATATTTCAGAACTATTTCAACCACTATTTGGATGTTGTTCACCTAAATGTGGCATGTTCTACGACCCTCAAGCTTCTTTTTGCAGTGGCTAGATGACGCTCAAATAATAAAAAAGTAATTATGCATGCACATTATCATAACAAAAAAACTAGATGATGTATGTAGAATGTTTTACGACCAACAGAGGTGATGTTATACAAAAGAAGCCAAGATGTTCCTTTTTCGGACGTGATAATAATCAAGAAATGAACTTACTTTCCTCAGGGATGGTTCTTTGTGTATTTTTGTACCAAGTCGTGCTAAAGTTAGTAGGATGTCTTTCATAAAAATGTAAGAACTCTCCCCTGCAGATGAATTAACAATACCAAAGGGTTAATGGATAAAACGTGTGTGATGTGTAAAGCAGGGGAATATCAATATTCAATACAGCATGCGTGAAGAAAGGGTACAAAATGAATAACAAAATATAGCACGTCAAAAGGTGCTGAGAGAATTTTGTCAACCGTTAATATGTCTAAACAGTTTGCTAGGTACTTGCAGCAGTGAATAGTAACTACTTTAGTATTGTGTTTGATGTACCTTTTGTAACACTACGTGTAATATTTGAACTTAAAATGATTTTTTTACAATATATGTACAGGAGATACACAAGCTGTTTTGTGCAGAGGTAAACCACATTAAACAAATTAAAACCATAGTCAGGTAACTACTACTTGGAATTCAAAAAGATTCTCTCAAATGATTACTCATATGATCCAATTAAAGGCATGAGATGTTAATTGAAGACATACCCAGTTTGAGAAACAAAGCCAGGACAATTGTTAACACATTATCAGGAAGGGGAGGAGAAGGACACTTTCGAAGTCTTTTGTTGATAGACAAACAGATTGATTTGACGGCAGCCCCATCACTCGAATCCTCAGTTGCATCAGGCTGTGATTCATCAGTCAATAAATTACTTTGGTCGACATGAGAAAAGATGCACTGTATTAACAGTTTTGCTATATCTTGAGAACATTTTGTGTCCAGAATTAGGTATCCTGTCAAGTTGAGAAGCAGAACAGTAAGTTAGGTTAGTATTATAAAGAAGCAGCATTCCATGAGGTAGTAACGCATGAAAGATGCAAACCTGAAAGTGCCTCAAATGCAGATGGAAGGGCCTTTGTCCACAATTTCCGGCGAGCAGACAGTTTGGCCAAACAACTTTTCAGCAGCTGTAATGCTGCGATGATGGTATCGTCAGGCTTCTTCTCATCATAAGGCAGATAGGCCAGCACCAAGGAGATGAAATTCTCCAACTCGGACTCAACACTCTCAACCTTAATATGCTCCAGCAAGGTCTCCATAAGCCTGAGGACATGCCTCGTGAGCGGGCTAAAACGGGAACGCAACAGCCGACGAGCACCCGAGAACACCGTATTCCTTGCCTTCTTAGACAGATACGGAACTAGAACTGCCACCGCTCCTAGCATATGAACCGCTTCGGTTTCCTTAGCCTCAGAAGCATCTGAATCCAATTTGGCAAGGGTTCGCACCAACGAAATGTGTTTCTCAAACAAGTCAATCGCAGCACTGCTAGCTTTCTTCACACAACCGGAACGCTCCAAGTAGGCAAAGAGCTTCTCCACACTCTCCTGTGCACACCTTCGGACCTATGAAAGCGAGAAATGGCATGCACATGAGCGTGATTTTCTATAACAGCAATAAGGAAAAATCCAATCCTAGCTTACTCACCTTGGCACGCTGATCCACGGAAGCAGCGAGGAGAGCATCCAGAGGCGCGGCGACAGCGTCCCAGTCGGCTGCGTCGAGGTGGAGGGCCAGGTGGCCGAGCGACTTGACCAAGGAGCGCACGGTGCCGGTGGGGAGGTTGGAGGCGTCGGGGGAGGCGAGGAAGGCGGCGAGCTCGGAGGTGGACTCGGAGGCGGGGGAGGAGATGTGGGGGGTGAGGATGACGAGGAGGGAGGCGAGCGCGGAGGCGGCGGCGGGGTCGGAGGGGCCGGCGGCGCGGAGGGCGGAGACGACGGAGGGGAGGTAGGAGGCGGCGGTGAGGGGGTGGCCGCCGTCGGCGAGGATGGAGCCGATGGCGGCGGCGGTGGCGAGCAGGTGGCGGTGCTGCGCGGAGGCGGAACGGCCGTAACGCGCGGTGAGGGCGGCGCAGACGTCGCCCGAGTAGTCTTCGAGGGGGAGCGGGGCTTGCGAGGGCTCGTCGGCGTCGACTTCGGCGTCGGCGGCGGCGGCCGCCGGGGCTCTTTGTTTCCGCTTCATGGCAACGCACGCGGCGGGCCGAGGGAGGAGGGTTTTTGGGGATTTTGGGTCGGGGAGAGGGACTTTCCTCCTCTAGGGTTTAAAGCTTGGGATAATATGTCAAATCTCTTTCGATTTTAGTAGTCGACTAGTACATACTCCGTATAAGTTGTTCTCCATTTGTGTTCAAGGCTACAGATAAGCTGTCCAAGTTTGAAGCTACAAGAAATTATATTTCATGTTTTCTGCCAATCTGGATTTGATAGGATTTTAGAAGGAAATTCGAAATATTGGTCATGGTATCTAGGTGAGAGCGTTGACCGACGGTTACTACTATCAGTGACGATGATGTTGTCAGGTGTCACATCCGTACTTAGGGGCATCATTTTTTTACAAATATGGCCCACTGCCCGTAATTGTAAAAAATGGGCCCCTCTGAATTGTTTTGTCAAAAATAGTCCTAGTAGGATGTGAAAAAACCACACGTGTACCTCGCGTCAACCGCCTTTTCCGCTGGCGGAAAGTCCCATGCGACAACATGTGGCGTGAACTGAGCCAGTAAAAACTCAGAGGCAAGCGACTTTCTGCCCACTTGGGGCCTCTTTGATTCGTATGATAGGAAAATCGTAGAAATAGGAAAATCGTAGGATTGCATGGTCATGCACACTCCAATCTTATAGGATTTTGCATGCACCAAAGTTTGTTTGATTCCACCAAAAGAATTGTAAAATGAGCTTGGAGTAAATGTTAGATTTCCTATGGGAAGTAGTACAATGATTCTTATAGAAATTTTTCCTATAAGATCCAATCCTACAAATCAAATGACCAAGATAGGAAAAAAATTTATAGGATTCATTCCTTCACAAATCCTTTGTCATTCCTTTGAATCAAATGAGCCCTTGGTAGGCGAAATGTGACTTCCCGCCGAATGAGTTGGCACAAAATACACGTGTCGCGTTTACACATCCCACCAGGGCTATTTTTGATATAAAAAATTCGGAGCAGGCCATTTTTGACAATCACGTTGGGCAAGGGGTTATATTTGTAAAAACATTAGGGACATCACTGAGGGTCCATGTCAGTTATCCCCGATATTCTAGTGAAAACGCTTGGTTTTTTCTTAGGCGAGTGATGCTTTGGTGTCGTTCCCTTGCAGCATAGTTTTATGACTTGGACCGGACCGCAATCCTACCCAAAAAAAACACAGAACTAGAGCCTTGTCTGATTTTTCAATTTTAAAATGCATTGGAATTTTAGTAAAAACATAAAATATCCAGAAAAATGGTGTATAAAGTGTTGATCTAGCCCTGAGCTTGAGGCAAGGCACACTAAAGGACAATAACCAACTAGGCTAGCAACACTTCGTGATTTTTAATGCTTTAAATTGTGTGTACTAATTTAATATGGAATTATAGAAAAATAGCTTAAATATTCCCTTTTTTTGTCGCCAATGAAGTAAACAAATTAGTTCGATGATCTGGTCTGATAGCCTGATTTGTTTAGTTATCGGTTCGGTACTGTACACTATGTTGGCAATTTTTTAGTTTCATTGTCATTCATGCTCTAGGGTGAGCTTCTCTAACCTTACATGGTACGGTGTTTTGAGCCAAGTGAGGGGACAGGGACCCTCTTCAGAAGTGGAGTAGATATATGGAAATGCTTTCCTCAATGACTCGGACGATCCAACATTATGACCATGCACTCGGTTCACCTCAAGTCAGTGATCATTACGGCTCACGTGTATTTTGGTGCAATTCAAGAGGCATCTTTTGTCCTTTTGTCTACACAATTATTGCATGATCAGATCCACTAAAACATCCAAAATCCTATAAGTAAAAGGAAATGATTAGACATATAAGGGAATCGGGAGTTAATTTCGTTGGGATGGTGAGGAGGGGGAGGCAATGCCGGTGGAAGGAGGATGCCGTCACCATTCACCACTCACGTCCTAATGTCCTCGTGGACTGTAACGTCCTAGTCATTTTCAGGATGATAAGACCATCCACTATGTGGATGCGGTTCAGAGAAAAAGATGGCAGAGAGAAATGAATCGCATCACACATGCTGCAATGTATGCATCACTTTAGTCCGAGCCAATGTCAGGCACATACACCATGCAAAGATATTTTAATCCACTACGTTTTCCCGTTTGACACAAGGATTCTTTGAAACCGCATCAACTTGTTGGTTTCCTTTTTTTGATGATTCGCTTTTGTAACTAGCTGCTATGTATCGAACCGAACCAAAGATAGGAGAGAGTGTTATGGTTCGCTTTTTTAGCATATAGTGCATGGTCTAAGAAGTTCTAAAATTTCAAAATGATCTAGTTGCATCTCTGCGCACGCAAAGTACAAGTAGCTGCCCCCAATTCAGTGTGCGATTAAAATTAATTTGAATTATTATATGAATTGTTTTATTTCTTATCATTGAACTATTTTATGTTTTAAAAAACTATGTAATATGATTTTAATTCTTATATTTGTGAAGCAAACTTGGTAAAAATGTCTAGAGACTGTCTATTCAAATGCGCCGGTGGGGGAGCCGCTCCCAATAGCCCAACAACTTGTGCGGCGCTCCGAATAGTATTTGCCCGGCACAGTTTCCTAACGTTCTATTGGAAGTGACGGTGAACATGCTCTTAGACACCATAGTCGCAGTTAAAAGAAAAGACACCATAGCCGAATAAAGCTCTCGGTGAACGTGTAGCGGATATTCTACCCTCCTCTCCTCCTGCGCCGCCCCCGCGCGGCAGCCGGGAGGAGCCCTAACCGCCGCCGCCAGAGCCTCCTACCCCCTCCCCCTCCTCCCTCGCCGCCGCCAGAGGGCGCGGTCGGGCAAAGCCTGGCCGGCGCTGGCGGCAGCGGGGCCTTCTCCCGTCCCTACGCTCACAGGCGCCGATGCGGGGTGGCATCCTGGGCCTGGGCGTGGCGCAGCCGCCGGCGTCACGGCGCAACTGCTCCCGGCGGCGGCGCGATGGAGGCGTAGTGGCCTCCTCCGGGCAGACCGGCGACGGCGGGTGGTGTCCTCCATCTTCAGATCCCGGCCGTCTCCGGGTGGATGTTGGATCTTGGAGGGGAGGAGGTCGGCCGGTGCAAGCTGGGCTCAGGCCGACGACTGCGGTACCTTGGGTGTCGTTGCCTTGTTGAAGGAGTCGCCGCCGCGAATCACCCGCCTCCCGCACAGGGTTCCAGGGGAATCCCTAGATCTGGATTATCAGATCGGACGATGACGCACCATCAGTGTTCCCTCTTGGGGGATCGTTTTGGAACACGGGATGCCTGGAGGGATCTGCTGATGAAGCGGAGTTTCATCTTCAACGACAAAGACGGCGGGTTATGGCGGCGTGGTGCAGCAGGGACCCGACAACGGTCGTGACACGGTGGACTCGCGCAGGGTGGAGGCGTGGTCTGGTGTCATGGTGGCATCGACTGCAGGCCTGGCAAGAGGTGTGTGTGCTTCGACTTGCACGCTGGAGTAGGGTTGGCGGAAGATGGTGGAGGCGTTTTCCGGAGCGTGTGCACAAGGCGCTATCTCTGAGTTGGCCAGGAAGACAGCGATGGCTGTGGCCAGGATACAAGGTCCCGTTTCCTCTGTCGTTTGTGCTAGTTGTGGTGTTTTCACTGTTTGGCGGGTACAGCTTGTATTTGTTCGTTGTAAGGCTTTTTGTTAGCTTATGTTGAATAAATGAAATAAAAATGTTGTATGCATCATTTTGATGCATAGGCCGGGACTGCCCCTTTTCTAAAAAAAAAAGCTCTCGGTGATTAATGTAACGCACCCTGACTCACAGTGCTGACCATTTCCAAGATGCCTACAAACCAAAGCGACTTGCGCGCGTACAATTTGTTCCGCAGAAGTGAGAGCAAACAGTGAAACTGATGAAGAACATCAAGCTCATCTACTGCTTTCATCACTCACTAGTTCGGTAGATAGAGTGCAGCTGAGCTTTCGCGTCGGGGAGGACGACGCAGTAGTTGAGCTGAACCTGAAACATATTGAACGGCCGCGCATGAATGCCCGTGATCATGGTCTTGCGGCCATCCCCGAGATCGTACCTCCAGCAGACACCATCACCACTTCCGGTGACGAGGTACACGCAGTTGCCGCCCACGGATGGAAGTTTATCAGCGTCGACGGACAGGCACCGGTAGCCGAGGAAGACATGCTCCTACGGGCTCCAGCGCCCTCCGCTCCACGTCGACACTGAACACCTCCATGGCAGACCAGCAGCAGCTCCCCGGCGGACGCCACGAGGAAAGCTCTGCCGAGCCGTGCAGTGTGCTGCTCCCAGGGTACCGTGGCTACCGGCTCGACGCAACAGTAGCGCTGCTGCTGCACGGGCTCCAAGTCGACGCACTTGACGATCTGCCCGTCAAGGTCGACGATGTCGTCGGAGCCGGTCACCGCGGCTCGGACCCGGCTTACCCGAGGTATGGCGGCGGCGAAGGGGATCAACCGGCCTGTGAGGGGGCTGAGGAAGCGAGCCGCGTGCGGGTACTTCACGTCCGCGAGGACGAGGAGGCCGTCGGTGGCGGCGACGAGGACGTGGTCGCGGAGCGCCGGGACGCGCCGGCGGATGAAGCGGCCGTTGCAGACGTCGAGGAAGAAGCGGACGGCGCCGCCGTCGTCGTCCGGGTCCTCGTCGAGCATGACCCAGTTCTGGGGACGGAAGCAGAGGAGGTCGGCCGCACCATGTCGATGGCATTGTTCGGCGGCCACGGCTAGGCGCCAGTTGTGGCAGACGGCGCGCATGCCCATGTAGTAGTCGACGTTCCCATGAGAACGCGGTCGGCGACCCGGCGGACGAGGTCCGGCGGGAGGGACGACCAGTTCGCCATGACCGGTCTACAGCGCGCCGATGTTGGATGGATCGATGTACCCTACCTTGTGTTCTCAACGAGCTGAAGCCAAGATAGGCTTGCAGTGTGCAGAGCGTTTATAGATGGAATGGCAATGGCTAGGGGAATTGCACCAGCCGCGCCGCTTCGTTCACCGGTGCACGCTCGGAAGACGAAGAAAAGACGACGGCGTCACACACACAACCAACATTTAATGGACATGGAAAGCTGTTTAGATTTTTTTTTTTTAAAGGGACTTGGAAAACATATATACGGGGATGTGCCAACGATCGACACTACTCCATTTATTTTGAGGACGTGTAATGGCGTCACATAAACTGGATCCAGAATCTGCTTAGTTTAATTCGAATCAAACCTGATACTACTCCTACTTGCTTTGCTATGACTGAACCCAGCCGGTGCATCTTATAATTCAGGTTATGAACCTGCTAGTACTTGTTTTGGTGAAATATAGCATACAGGACAGGAAAAAAGACAAGGAATTTAAGGGATTGAAAGTCTGAACGCGAACAATTCAGAAGCTTGCAACAAGGGCACATTGTCATAAAAATGGATTAAAAGAGGCATTCATGAACAGCTGCTGCTCAAGCCAGTAATACTTTCAGCACAACAAACCCACCATCAGAAAATGGACTGAAACAAAAGCAGTTTCAGTACTGATATCAGAAAACATCACTTGATCGGATGTGACAAACATTCGTGAAGAGCAAACTCGAATACATATAACTGTTCCAACATGAAAATATTACTACTACTTAATCGCCAACTTCTCACATTTTGGGTTGTAAGCCCAGAAGTAATGAAGTGGCAGGAATAAACCGAGGCACAAG